>VCAZ01000041.1:147500-312500 GCA_005784505.1 Bagarius yarrelli
AAACAAAGGAAGGAGGACATCTCACCCCAGACCTCCTCACCTCAACATTAGTGTCTGATGTCACTAAAACTATTGTGACTAAATGATCGAATCCACACAGTCACATGACCCAATTGAGTTAAAAAACCTGCACAAAAGAATGGAGGTTATAAAAGGAGGAGGAGTGAAATAAGACTAGTGGAATAAGATTTAAAACAAAAAAAAAAAACACATATGGATGTGATAGGCGAGTGTCCCAATACTTTTGGACAAATAGTGTATATTAATGCTGTTATTCATAAAACATTAATACTCGAATTAAGAAGCTTATTATTTTTTATTAATTATTAGCTTATTATAATCTGAGAAAAATAGAAAATATTATTAATCAGAAAATGAGAGACAAAAGTGTCCCTTTTTTAAAGCAATTTTTGACATAAAGTATTTAACTTTCTCTGTGACTGACACGTCTGTAATTTGGACACGGTTCTATTTTATTTCGTTTGAAAAAAGGCTGAAATTTGCCTTTTGACACTCAAATGCTGAAAGTGTCGGAGGTGGAAAAGGCTTTCTGGTGGTTGCCAGCCGCTCATTACTATCATAATCTTGTCATTATTATTTTTTTTTTGTTCCCTGAAACTTCTGTAAGGTTCCAGTTGAACTCTTTTGTCCTGCTAATCATTTTCTAACACATTGAACAGGAATGTTAATTCCCAAAATGAGATTCCGTAGGTTGGCTTTAAAGAGTGTATCTTTTTATCACTCATTCCACTTTTCCAATAGGAACCGGTGACGGAATTGCACTTGTTCCGGATTTGGCAACAAACAACTGGCAAGAACCAGAACCCAGAACCAGAATTACTTGCTAACTCTCTGGCTGTTGCCCTTCCCCCACTATTTCCTAATATCCTCTCTTTTATCTCGTGCTACTTCCTAGTTTGACCTGGTTTGAACCTGGTTTGGACCTTGTTACTTGGTCTGCTTTTAAAAATGGCACCTCTTAAACTGGTGGAAGCATCGTCCACTAACATCATCGGTTCCCACTTGACACCATTAAGATTTTGGATGCCAGGATTTAGGTCCTTTTTTCAGTGGAAAAGAGTGGCCTGGTTCTTGTCTGGGTTCCGGCACTCTGGCAAAAGCGGTAACTGATCCCTCAGTATTAATGTCATCGACTGAACATAGTTGGAAAATATAAGGGTTCTTTACACTATCCACATTGAAACACTTCAATTAGGACGTCTTGCTTAAAATCTATACAACTGGTTTCCCATCATGTGTGTTATCATAACCACAGAAAACCCTTTATTAAATGCCCCCTTATTCAGGGTATTTCTCCACTTGTTTACAGGTAGCAAGTTGGTGGTCAGGGTGTTGGACTTCTAACTCGATGATTGGGCGTTTGATTCCAAAGACCACCAAGTTACCACTGTTGGGTCCCCTAAGCAAAGCACTCAACCCCCAACACTGATAATTTTACAACACATTTAATGGCATGGCAATTTACAAATGCAAGTTAGCAGAATGCAGTGCTAGGGTTCTGATTAGGACCAAAAGGACCCACAGTATTTTCCTTATTCAAGACCACAGTGCCCTTCATTGACTTCCCATTGGTTTCAGAGTGCATTTTAAAATTTTGGTTATAGCTTTTCATGGTTAGGTGTCTGCCTATATCTGGCCTAGACCTTTTAACTATTCCTAGAACACCATTAAAACAAAAGTTGTGTAGTGGTTCTAAGGTTCTGGATTTCTCTTCCTCTATCATTGAGATCTCCAAACTCTGTATTGTTGCTCAGGAATAAGCAGCTATAAAGGATAATGGATGGACAGATGGATGGATGGATGGATGGATGGATGGATGGAGGTTACTGAATTTTACTGTATACATATAAATTTTACTGACTTGTCTATTTGCATGTTTACGTGAGCGATAACCGATATGCAGAATCAATATTTATTGATTATGATATTATTATTATTATCAGGGGAAGCGGTGGCTCAGATAGTTAAGGCTGTTGTTCATTGGAAGATCAAGAAGACCTGTTTTCAAGCCCACCACCGCCAGTCAGCCACTGTTGGGTCCTTGAGCAAGACCTTTCCTGGTCCAAGGGTGCTGTATCATAGCTGACGTGGCGCACTGACCACCAACTTAATAAGATGGGATACACGAAGAAACAAATTTGTGGAGTTAATGTGACAAATTAAGACATAAAGACATTTATTATTGGTTCCCTACTGAGCAGTTGTGGTCTAAGGGCCATGCTCAGGGGCCCAGCAGAGACAACTTTACAGTGATGGAAATTGAATCCATGATCCTCAAATCAGCTGAGCTATAAAGGAACAACATGCTGCATCTCACACACATTCACAGAGTGTGATGGAGTGAAGGCTCCTCCCCTTTCTCTTCCTTCTCCTCCTCCTCTGGTTTCTCTGGACAGGAACGTCATTATGATTCTACACCAGGTCTTTTCTCCCCGACTGCATCTGACTTTCTGTTTATAGTTTCACCACAACACTAATTTAATCTCTTACCTACAGAGAAGGCATGTGTGTGTGTGTGTGTGTGTGTGTGTGTGTGTGTTTGTGTGTTCATTGGAAAAGTAGTTTAGATGTGCACGTGTGTTCCTATGTGTGACTTGTCTATTAATATGTATGTGAGACACAGCAATGCTGTATGTGTGTGTGTGTGTGTGTGTGTGAGAGAGAGAGAGTTTACACATGTAAACTATGTATTCATTTGCATGTTCAAATATTTATTGGTTAAAAGTCTGTTGCCCTGTGTGTGTGTGTGTGTGCGCGTGTGTGTGTGCGTGTGTGTATGTGTGTGTGCGTTTGTGTGTCTTCTGGGATAAAGAAGTGGTATTCAGAGGCTCTCATTAAAATGCAAGTCCTGACCCCTGTGGAAAGTGTTGATAAAAGACAGAGAGAGAGAGAGAGAGAGAGAGAGAGAGAGGGGAGAGAGAGAGAGAGAGAGAGAGAGAGAGAGAGAGAGAGAGAGATTGAATGAGAAAATACAAGAAAAAAATGCAAAGACAAAAAAGAGAGAGTAAGAAAAGTCACAGAGAGACAGCTACAGAGAGATGAAAACTGCCAGAGACAGGGAGACAGAGTGAGACCGGCAGAGAGACAGACTGCCAAAGACAGGGAGACAAATAAGTAAAGAGAAAGAGAGGTTGGGGCACACCCCCAACGCAGCGCAACGCAACAACAGTCAAAATGCCGTAAAAAAGAACGACTAGTGAGCAGCCAATCAGCAGCGGCTGCAACAGCTCCCCCACAGGGATCACTATGCATTACCACAGGTGGTTTGGGTACTGGGGGTACTGAGGGTACTACAACCCCTCTGGCTTGGACCCCTTTTATTTCTTTTGCCCCCCTACGCAAAATCTGTTCCTGCAGCTACGATTCTAAGCCGCTGATTCCCCTGATTATAATAACTGGCCTCATCACAGAGGAATGATTATAATAACAGTCAAACAAAACTACAACTAATTACAGCTGATTTACATAAAACACATCACATTTCACACCGAGTCAGAAACAAGCGAAAAAGAACAACAATCTGCAATTTGTGTTTTATTTCTATCTATCTATCTATCTATCTATCTATCTATCTGTCTGTCTGTCTGTCTGTCTGTCTGTCTATCTATCTATCTATCTGTCTGTCTGTCTATCTATTTATTTGTCTGTCTATCTGTTTGTCTGTCTGTCTGTCTATTTATTTCAGTTCTTTTTAGCTTTATTATAAAGGGGATTTTAACACCAAAAAGTCACAAGTAGAACAGAAAAATACCGACAGTGATGATATGAAAGGAGTCTTTATTTGTCACATATCCATCACTGCACAGTGAAATACTTTTCTTTCTAGATCTCAGCTTAAGCCTCGTCTAGACTATAGGCACAATTCGCTTGATGTTGGGACATAAACCACAACAGGCGTCGGCACTTCAATCGATTCAATCGTTTCATCTCATGTAGTCTGTCACAGTGCACGACATCTGATGCTACATGACACAGGAAGTCTAGCCTGCTTCATGTTTTTATGAAGGGTTTCATCACATGGGTGATGTTGACCAATAGGAGCACAGGATTTCTTCAGCTTTTAAACACGGCAAAAACCAGAGAGAGAGATAACTGTGCTATTGGATGGACTTATGAAATAGAAAGAAAAGTTTTGAGGCGCTCTGGCAACATTGCGCTTGTCTTTATGATGTGTTATCGAGGGACGGCAGAATAAAACAAATATGGTTAATGGAGGCGCTTCAGAAAGCTGGTTAGCCATATTTGGGTTTCGGTCCAATTGGGCTTCTATTGAATCACATCAGACCAAAAAAAATGTATTGGTTTGGTTGATAAAATTTGGGCCTCTCTTTGATACAACTGGCAGTACAATATATATATATATATTCTAGTTTAAACAATATGCATTTTAAGCTGATTTTTTCTAATAGACAAATTCTACATTGTAGTTGAACTGGAGATTTATTTGTTAAGGATATTTTTTTGCCATTCATTTATAGGGACAGACAAAGATCAAATGGTAGAGGCAGAGAGTAAGAGAGAGAGAGGGGGAGCGAAAGGGACCCGATTCGCCAGTGTAACCACAACGTCAGCCAAACTGGAGATTTTTAAATCCAATCTGGCAACCCTGCTGGTAAATACTGGAATTAGCATGTAAGCTAGCAAATCACTCATTTTGTTCTCATTCTCAATGGCGACATTGAGTGTGTGTTTCTCATACACTGATTTATTTGTGTTGGGGCGGGAGTTTTTATATGAATGTATCTTTGAAGGTAATTGTTTGTCTTTAGAAAGTTTCGTTGGCATTTAAAGTTTAAGTTTATGAGCGCAGAGCTGCTTTTTTTAAGCTGTTGCCAGGAAACTGCAATTTCTGCAGTTCAAAAAATGCCTCGCATCGACGCGATGATTGGCCTGAATCCGCAAGAAGTTTGGAACCCACGACACTACACAATTTCACTCAGTCGAAATCGCATAATCTGACACAGAAACTGTCATAACCGACAAAAAAATACCATGTAGTCTGAACGAAGCTTTAAAAATTCGGGATCAGAGCTAAAGGTTTACCATGATACGACTTCCCTAGGAAAAGGTTAGGGACCTTATTCAAGGGACCAACAGTGGCAGCTTGTAAATGGTGGGGTTAAACCTCAATTTCAATCTTCAAATTAACAACTTAGATCTTTAACCATTTCAGTTACGACTGCTGGGGTAGAAGTCTAAAGAAAGATAATGTAACCTTTAGTAAGTTTCAAAATCTTTTAGTATCTTGTCAAACAAGCACATGATGGCTGTTTTCGTATCCCCCAGGACACCATCTAAACAACAGAAAGGTGGAAGTCTCTCGTGTTTTTAACAGGTGTGGTACGATTCTCCATCAGAAAACCTGAAGCACAACCTATAGGAAGAGAATAAAACCTACTGTATCTCCGGCAGCACCTGAGCAGCACGAGAAGCAACTCCATCACCGCAGGCCTGTATTACAACCTTCATGTTCTTTTTTAGGAGCCGTAATCAGTTACTTGTAACTCGATGAAAGATTGTTAGTCACTGAAAGTGTTATTCTTACACACAATTTCTTCTGGAATCGGGGGTGCAGGGGAGTGCTGGAGATCAGGAGGACACTCAACTCATCATAAGCAAAGTGCAGGAAAGTAAACATAATAAAACAGCAGCGATCCCTAAAGTCCCAGGAGGACCACTGGCTTCAGTTTCAGCTATGTCTGGTGTGTGTGTGTGTGCAATAACTATACTGCGGACGCTGTCGTGGGGAAACTGCGGTGAGTTTCGGTGTCTGAGGAAGCAGCATGCAAAAGATAACTGGTGTAAAAATCTGAAGGAGTTTCAGGTGTGTTTGTTCAGGAGAAATAAAAGATGAAATGTTTACCAAGTTAGAGCAATATCTGTTTGTCTATCCTGGGATAGATAGATAGATAGATAGATAGATAGATAGATAGATAGATAGATAGATAGATAGATAGATAGATAGATAGATAGATAGATAGATAGATAGATAGATAGACAATTTTAGATACAATATAATAACTTAGAATAGGTCTATAGGATTAATGTGGAGCTTAAAAGATGCATCACGTCTGGATGACCTCCCAACACCAAGAATAATGAATCCATCTATCTCACCTAAACGTACTTTGCACTTCAAGTATGTTCCCCCTGCAGGTGTCTTTCTCTGTGGAGTTTATATGTTCTCCCTGTGCTTGTGTGGCTTTATTCCAGGTACTCCGGTTTCCTCCCACAGTCGAAAAACATGTTAGTTTTGATGTAGATTGGTGATTCTAAATTGCCCATAGGAGTGTGTGTGTGTGTGTGTGTGGTTGTTTGTGGCCCTGTGATGGACTGGTGATCTGTCCAGGGTGACCCCTGCCTTTCATCCAGTGACAGCTGGAATAGACTCCAGCAGATCCCTGTGACCCTGATTAGAAAGAAGTGGCTAAAGAGGATGGATGAATGGATCTGTAGTAAACAGAACCCGAAGGCTACCACTTTGCTTGTTGAGGTTCGGACTGCTTTCCTTCTTTTCTCTTACAAATTCTGTGAGATGAATTTTAACTAGCCTTCTACCAAACATTAATCAGTGTTCCTCCTCTGACAAGCTTCCGAATTCTTTGCCACATGCTCCGGTGCCAAACGAGCACCACGCCTTGCGTCCACACAGCTTTATTCTCTCTTATTACAACATTCGACCGTGCAGCCGTCTCCTCCCAAAGGGCTTCTATTATTTTTTTCTTTCTTTTTTGTACCGTATCTTTGCTCAGCCAGGAACAAGAAAGTTCGAAAAATTAAAGCTTTGCGGATTCACTGTTTCTCCTGCCTCCCACACAGCAAGCACAGCAGGCGAAACATCTCAGAGTGCTGCTGCTGGAAAAGTACAACAGCGCAATCATTAGCACGTCTGATTTCAGAAAAGAGAGTTCGGAAAAAGCCCATCTGTACCTTCAGCAGTTTGACAAAGAAGACAAAAGTTCTGTAAAGTTATCCTGGCCAGGTTTCGTTTTTGGAAAGCTGCCAAACGTGCTTAGAGATATCACCAAATCTGTCTGACCAAAAGTATTGGAACAGTTAATCGTTATATGCATATGGGTTTCCTAAACACCATTTCCAGATGTTAGTCTCACTCTTCCCCCAGGTTTTCCACTAGATTGGGTCATGTTACACAATAGTATTAATGAGATCAGACACTGATGATGTAATAGTGAGGAGGTCTGGGGTTCAGTCGGAGTTCCAGTTCATCCCAAAAGTGTTTAGTTTATAGATGTTGAGTCAGCTCAGAATCAGGACTCTGTACAGGACATGAGAGTTCTTCCACTCCAAAACATGCAGAACACAGCATGTCCTCATGGAGATCAGGGGGTTTGTGCACATGGACATTGTCATGCTGGAACAGGGTTTGAGTCTCTCTTAGTTCCAGTAACGGAAGAATAGAATTCTACAACATACAACGGCCGTGTAACGACTTGGTGAGGTGTCCACAAAGCCAGATTTTTTTCATTTAGGTAATTTGAACTAAAGCAGCCTGTTGGTCATTTTAAACTTTCCCGACCCATCAGACATCCCATCTATTTACATTGATCCATTTGGCAGACACTTTTATCCAAAGCGACTCACAAGTGCAGCAGAATCCTATCCAAAACGCAGAGCTGTTATTAGAGCTGACAGTGATACAAGAGCTGCAAGACCGAATTTCCACCAGAAATAACTGGGAGAACAAAGACAGCTGAAAGGAAACATGGCTGCAGCAAGCACTTGTGCAGTGAACTGTTTTGCTGGTTCTATTCAAATTCTAATTTTTTGTCACATACATTTACATTTACATTGATGGCATGTGGCAGATGTCCTTATCCAGAGCGACTAACATTCATCTCTTTTACACAGTTCAGAAATTGGGGATTAAGGGCCTTGCTCAAAGGCAATGGCAAATTGGTGGTGCTGGAAATCGAACCCTGATCTTCCAAGATGTAACACACGTTGAAACGATTTATACGGCTGTCTGAGTTTATTATAAGGAATATGAAAATTCAAGGGGGGAAAATAAAGGATTAAATTACAAGTAAGTATTTTATTACATTAATAAATACATATATATAAAATATATATAAAATATTAGCACTCTGTGAACCAATCAGAATCCAGAATTCTTTAGCAGTGTAAGTTCACCTAAGCTGAATGATTGTGCCTTTTCCACCGCCGTGTAATGCTCCATTACGTGGAAATGATCTTACTGGAAAAGAGTTTATTAAGAGACAAAATTGAAAATAGAGACTCCGAAATTGCTGCCTGCTTTTGTGAGCACACTTCAAGAAGCAATTAGCTTCTCCGACACCGATAGTAACGGAATAGCGAGGAAAAACACATACACACACACTTAGTAGCGCTCTGATTTTTTTTTTTTCTTCCAGAATCATATCTTCGTCTCGCCGTTAGAGATTATAGTAATGAAAGTGTCCTCCAGGTGTGAAAAGCATAGAATTAAAAGATACAAAAATGCCCGGTCTGTTTTAGAGTAACCCACCGACACGGGACAGGTTCTCCAATATTTCATCAACGTGGATATCGATTGGCTGCAGAGAAGGAAATAGAATATGATTTAGGATAGCAGGAAGGAGAAATGGAACTCTGAGCAAACAGCTTTCTCATCAACTTCTGGGGTATTTAGGTGGATAGAAAGGAAGCAGAACTCAAGGCTCGCTCATGAATCAGCGTTCAACTTAGTGGTGGGCCTTCAGGGCCAGTAAGATCTTCTCTGCTGGTTTAAACACTATTAGAAACACTGTCCTACATTTACAACCTTAAAAATTGTATTCATTTATTGCAACAGTTTATCCTTTACATTTCGTAGTGTTTCTCTCGCTGCACTGCTTCCAGTATGTGTATGTGGATGTTAGATTTTTTATCCAATCAGATTTCAGTTTCTATGTGCTGCCATGGTAATCTAATCTGCCTGTAGAATCAGTAGCGCTGCCCATGGAACTAAAACTATATTAGCAGTGGGACTATATCTTTAACCAATCAGATTTCAGATTCTCCTCTCAGGGACAGCTAGCTGCCCACAATATCGTCAGCATTTTCCGTCCTCCGATCAGTGCAAATCTGTTACAGCCAATTTCGACTAGCTAATCATGTCTTGGTGATCTTCACACATTAATACAGTTAAATTAGAATTTCTATGCCCACAATAGCTAACGGAAAAACTTTTTCCAAAAAGGTTAGACATCGTGAGGTGAGGTCGGCTAACCCTGAAGAAAACTAGCTTGTCTCTGCCCGATTAGGAGTTTGTTAAACACTTCCAGACCAGTGCAAACTTACCATTAACTTACCAGAGCACGGCATTAAAAACTCTTCGCTTATCCTCATAATAATAAGTTAGATAAATTAGAAAAATTTCACAATCTAAATATATTCATGTTGGATATTTGAGGGTATATAACTAAGTGTGTATGTTTATGTAGTTTTATAGTCAAACTTTATTTTTAATAGTTGTGTCGTTTTTTGTCTTCTTGGCTAGCTTGAAGTAATAATTTTATACTTGTTAAATGATGGTTACTTACTTATTAAAAAAAAAAAGTGCATGCTACACTAGGGCAATATGCATAGTGAATTGAGATCAGTTATTCATCACGTGAAAAAAACCTCCCTTTTTAAGGTGTTCAATATGCCAAACTGGAACATAATCAAATCCGAATAAAATCCTGGTGTTGTGTTAACAATAGAGTCTTTATCCTTACCACAAGAAACAAAGTAACTAGCTTAGCACATGTCCTGATTTTAGTTCTGCCTTTGTATCTCAATAAATCACAGACATCATGGTATCTGTAGATGAAGCAGAATACACACATCGCTGATTCTGGTCTGGGCACACAGAATAGTAAAAAAGCAAATCCACAGCCTAGAAAAAAAACTATTAAAAACACTATTTTTTCCGAGTGTTAAACTACAGCGTCAATGAATAAAAGAGACGATAATCGCATACTGACCCTAATAGATTCTTATCTGGGCATTAAATTTCATCCCTGTGGAAAGCAAGGGTTCGGATATGAATCCAGGAAGTGCATAATTCTGTAGGATATTCTCATTAAGCATGATTTCATGATGTTCCATTCGTTCAGCTTTAAGCTTTCCCTTGAAAGCATCATTTCATCCGAGTGCTCTAGACATGCAGAAACAAATTATCGATTTATTTTATAAAGTTGTGAGATCACATAGCTTCTAAGCTATAAATCCCCTCGACGGCTTTGGGGATGTACAGTGATTATTAGCTCTTCATTATTACGGTCTCATTTGCAATACTAAAGCGTGCTATGAGCGATATGCAAATGAGCTGTTCCTAAGTACCACAGAGACTGAAGACATGAAACAGCTGTCGTACGTGAATACCGTGCAGGCTTATTTTCACACAAAAAAAAACATTTAAGTCATGCCAATGACTGTGTATGGTGCCACGCAGAGTTGCTTCTCTGTGATAAAACCATCTCGTCTAATTAAATAAGAATTTTAAGATCTGAGCTTTGATACTCATATTGGTCACACCCCCTTCACTGGACTTAGCAGAAACCACAGCGATGGCTTCTTCATTGTGAATTATACTCATATAGACCATACCCCCTCCACTGGTCCTGGTAGGTAACCCCGCAACGTCACCTTCAGTGTAAATTATACTCATATAGACCACGCCCCCTCCACTGGTCCTGGCAGGTAACCCCGCAACGTCACCTTCAGTGTAAATTATACTTGTATAGACCATGCCTCCTCCACTGGTCCTGGCAGGTAACACTGCCATGCCACTTTTTCTGTAAATTATACTCATATAGACTACACCCCCGCCACTGGTCCTGGCAGGTAACACCGCCACGCCACCTTCACTGTGAATTATACGTATATACACTATGCCCCCTCCACTGGTCCTGGCAGGTGACACTGCCATGCCACTTTCACTGTAAATTATACTCGTACAGACCACGCCCCCTTCACTAGACCTGGCAGTTACAAAGACAATGCCTACTTTACTGAGAATTATACCTACCTGAAGGACATGCCTCCATCACTGTGTATTATTTGCATACAAGCCACACCCCCTTCTCTGGACTAGGCCACGCCTCCTTTATCTGGATCTGGTAGTTATAAAGGCTATGCATCCTTTCCTGTGAATTACTCTCATGTAGGCCACACCTTTTTTCTGAACCTAAGAGAAACCCATGCTTTAGTACATAGGTTTTCAACCTGTGGGGCGCCAGCAACTCTTAAGAGGGGGCTTAAGAACCTGTTAAAATCAGCGGTTCACACTAATAAATACGAGCTAACAATTTGTTAGGCATCCACTAGGGGCAATCTAATTAGTCCCACAGCTAATTAATAGGCAGCTGTTAGAGCGGAGTTGCTGTAGAGACCTGCGTGGGACCTGGTGTGGAGGCCAGTCTTATTTTCTCCCTTTCAAGTTTTGACCTGCAGGTAAACGTATAGGACGTATCTTTCCGCTATTCTGTTATTTGTTACACTTGCTTCTTCTTTGAATACAACTAAAAAAGAAATGAAAAATAAACAAATAGTTTAATTTAATGAAATGTCACTAAGTGATCCACCACATGCACTTTAGACATTTTGCCTCTTTGCATTCTGCCCATAAACCACACGAGAATTTCTGTAGTCTACAAACTTGTGCCTGTGCTAATAAAATGGTGGCATTTAAGGATTAAAAGTGAAATTAAACACACTAAGGGTGGGTGCATGTCCTAGAAGGTTGCAAACCCATGCTTTAGTGCAATTAATGACACGGGTACAGGGCATGCAGGTAAACCGATGCTAATTGTGGTTGACAGAATCACCAGCTAAACCTACTGTATTAGGATTAACTGTCAGGGGCATCATTTCATGCAGTGACTATATGATAGGAACAAAAGCCTCACCTCCTTTGATGGACCTGACAGGCACAAAAGTCTGATGGTCTTTTAGACAATGCCTCTTTTACTGGGACTGATGGCACCAAGGCCACACCTTTTCAATAGATCTGACACTTATAAACACCAGAACTTTTACACTAGGATTATACCTGGGGTATCATTATGTAGAGCACTGGATCTGGTATTTAGGAATCCACCGCTGATTTGCTGAATGTGTCAAAATGGCCTTTTGGCGTTACCCTCATTCTGACTAGTCCTTATAATTGCAACCATATAATGAATTTGTTCCTGCTGTAAATGGGGAACTGTTACATTCCAAGTAAATTCACACCTATCTATTCTTTTGTCTAGGTGATTTATATCTCTCAGGGGGGAAGAACAGACTGACTCTGAAGTCTACCTGACCCATCTTCACACACTCTTTCTTTCTCTTAGACTCCTGCACTCTCAATCCTAAACTTTCCACAGTGACAAGCTCTCCTTCACACTTCAAGGTAAAGCACAAAACATGGCCAAGAGACGAGCCGGGACACTTGAGGGTTCTTATCTCTGTAACACGGAGATCGACATTATATATAAAAAAGACAGAAGACAGACTATCTGCATTTCTTATTGCCTGGTGATGGATTTCTGCCAGTTAATAATTTACACACTTTCTCACTATTCTTTTTTTTCGAACTTGAACTCATCTCCAAAGTAGTGCCTTTCAGTTAAAGCTAAAACCCCCTAAAAACACTTTTTCCATAACACACCAGAAAACCTAGCATGTAAACTCTTAATTGACAAAACAATTGGATTCACACCAAACAAATGTACAAACAAACAAAATTCCCACAATGCCTTTCCACAGGCTGCTGGATTGACCTGGATCAGGAACACACAAACAAGTGGCTTGTGCCAGCGGATAAAAACAGCTCCAAAAGACCCCACCTGAGAGTTTAGCCATCAATTACCAGCTTTAAAAGATTGATGAACTATAAAAAAGCTCATACACCCCTCTGGAAAATGCTTGCTAGTTTTATTAATTTATTTATCTGTTTGTCTGTTTATTTGTCAAAAGAGTTACAAGCATAAATGAAAATAGATTAAACTTGATAATAGATAATAAACTTTAAAATAGATAATAAAACCTGCCCTGGAACACTGTATTGCTTGCCGGAATGCTTTAAGTCTGGTACAGTCGGTCATGTAAAGTTATGACCTTACATAACATATGACCTTATATAACAGTCTCCCATAACACTGTTTGGTAACATATTGTCCTGTAGCACAGTTTCCTCTTACAATGTTCTCTAACATGGTGTTCTGTAACACAGTGTCCTGTAACACTATTCTGTAACACAGTGTCCTGTAACACTGTTCGGTAGCCTGGTATCCTGTAACACTATTCTGTAATGCAGTGTCCTGTAACACAGTGTCCTGTAACTTTATTCTATAACGCGGTGTCCTATAACACTATTATGTAACACAGTGTCCTGTAACTTTATTTTATAATGCGGTGTCCTGTAACACTATTCTGTAACACAGTGTCCTGAAACATCGTTCTGTAACACAGTGTCCTGTAACACTATTCTGTAACACAGTGTCCTGTAACACAGTGTCCCCTGTTCTGTAACGCTGTTCTATAACACTGTGACTTTTAATTTTCAGGTCATTAACATTATGTGCTGTAACACTTTGTTCTGTGACTCTCCACTCACATCTCATATGCTTTTTCCTTCTGACTGTGTGTTTTGTAAGGCTCTGTTCTGTAACATTTCATGAAATCTTATTTCGTAACACAGTGTCCAGTAATGCCCTGTTGTGTAAGACTGCACCGTAACCCTGTCCGGTAACAGACTTCTGTGCCACTTTGTTCTGCAATGCATGGTTATGTATGTCCTATAATTTTCTGCTCTGTAACACTGTCCTATGATGCTCTGTTTTGTGACAGTATATACTGTAACAATCTGTTCTGTAACATTGTGTCCTGTAATGTTTTGTTCTGGAATACTGTAGACTCTTTGTTCGTTAACACTTTGTGCTGTAATACTTTGTTAGCAGACACACTAATGTGTCTCTATAACACTGTCTTTTAGCACTATGTTTTGCACCACTGTGTCCTGTAACACTCATACGTAACGCCATCTCCTAACAGTTTATCTCTAACACAACTGACTGAATGTTCTGCAGTCATTTGTTCTATATTTCTGTAAGACCACATTGTTTAGCATTCCTTTCTGTAACATTATGTTTTGTAACACCAGTTCCTGTAACGCTCCATCTTGTGTGACACTTTCGTAATGCTGTGTCATGTAAGACCATGTCCTTTAACACTGTTTTCTGTAATGTTCTAATCTGTAATGCTCTGTTCTGTGTTCAATACAACCGGTTTATGTAACACTCTGGTTTAAAAAACACTGTAACCTGTAACACACTGTTATGCTAATGTAACAGTTATTTTTGTACAATACTTCCCTACTTCCTTTAAGTCTTCCTTTATTAAAACCTTTTCTCCACCTGCCATTCTTCCTTTTTCTTCCTTTCTTTTTGTCTTCGTTTCTTTCCTTCCTCTCTTCCTTTGCGTTAGAGTCTGAGCATGACACTGACTTTCTGTCAGTTTTTTTTTTTTCAGCGAGTGTGTAGTTTATGTCTAGACTCCCCAGAAAGTCAAGGCTTCACTTACAGGACGGTTGTAAAAGTAAGAAAAGAAGATGGACGGATGAAGGACGAGGAGGAGAGATGGCATGGAGTGTCAGTGACAAATAGAGCAGAGGAAAGGTGAACAGGGAGGTGACAGAGAGGAGCAGAGGGATGGAATAAGGATAGGTACAGAGGGGAAAAAATATACAGATAGAAAACAATCTGAGATGGATGAGTAAACTGGGAGAGGAAACCAGATGGGACAGATTGAGCGGCAGCAGAAAGAGAGAGAGAAAGACAGAGAGATTGAGGGGGAGACTGGGATTGAGGGGATCGAGGATGTCTATGGAGTAGAAATGAAGAATGGGGAGAGATGGTGATGAGGACAGGGAGAGTGGGGGCAGTTATAACTCAGCCAGGCCCTCTCAGGGAAGGTCTTTAAATTACGCTCTGATGTGGACAGCTCGTCAATTGCGGGTCCAGGGCTCGGGCTCTAGAGCCGTGCTGTGCTCGTTTCATTAGGACTCTCATGTCAGTTCCTGCCCCTAAATCTCAGCGCCCTTTATTTATTTATTTATTTATACACTTATTTATATAGTTACATTCTGTTTTGTGCTAGCCCCTTTCCTAAAGCTACCGAGGTGTAACAAGGAGTCAGACCCTGGGGCCGCAGGGTAATACAAGAGTTTATTCTCTGAAATCTCTGAAGTCTAGATAGAAACTGCTAAAGATTTTCCCGGAATGTTGGGCAATTGCGTCCATAATCATAAATAATATGTTAATAACAGATGACTGTTAATAGATTTGGAGAAAGAAGACAAGGAGATTAGATGTATTACCAATTAGCATTAGCAGTTAGCGTTGTAGACAAAGGAAACGACTTTAAAGGTTAGCCATGGAAACCTAGGAGTACACAAAGAAAGACATTCAGATATTACAACATTAACGCCAGACAAAGACAGACTGGAACATAGGGGTATACACACACTACACACACTGACTGATGCTGGAGAGACAAGCAACACCCAAAAACAATAGTGAAACAAATGACATGATGAACAAACAAAAAGAACATGGCTAGGTAAATAAACAAAGAAACAAACAGTTCTGATGCCATCTGGTGGTCTGGAGGGGACTTCATCCATCAATGTTCTGGTGATTTTTAAAAAAAAATTATTATTATTATTGTATTTTTAGATTTTAAAATAAAATAGATACTTCTAGAAATGTAAAATACAGTAGCCAGAAGCTTCTGAGTTTAAATTTTAGGACAAATTTTGAGACTTTGATCACAGACATTGGACATTTCAGGATGATGCTTAGCGCTAATAAAAGATATATAAATGTATAAAATATACACAATCTTAGGCGAAAGGTTTGAACCAGTTCAGTTTAACGAAGAAGATGATTTATGAAATTTTCTTTAGTCCATTATTCCGTTAATGTTCCTTTGGTAGATGTTCACCAAATGGTTTGGGAACCTAACCTTTCACCTATTTAAAAAAAATACTTTATGTTAAAATAATGTTTTAAATATATGAGGTTATGAAGGGTGCCAATATTTCTGCAGGTGTCTGTATAAATGATGCTATTTCTAGGTCTTTCTGCCATATCAGCAGGTTTAGCACATCCTGTTAGCTTTGCTAAGGACCAATGATCTGAAGGTGTCCATAAGCGGAGGATTTTTCTTCTCTATGATGGTTATGGGTTACGGCGTATCAGCAGGTTTTTACCGAATCTCCGTAATGAAGACTGCAATTTTATCTGATGGATAATTGCATCAAAAGAACACAGGGTCATGTGATGTGCTGGTCTGTTTCACAAAACTGTCATGTAGAACATTCTGTTTTCCTGTAGCGCACACACACACACACACACACACACACACACACACACACACACACACACACACACCGAGACAGTGTATGTAACAGTAACATTTTAAAGAAATTTAAAGATTTATGCCAACCCTGATATAATTTCTTTCTTTATCTTCTTTCTCCTTTTCTTGTTTACTTTTCTTTCTGAGCAAAATGTTGTAAATGATTTGTTGCTTTTTTCTTTCTTTCTTTTTTAGCTTTTTCATTTTTTTTTTCTTTCATTCTTGATTTTTTTCTTTCTTTCTTTTCTTACTTTTTCTTTCCTTCCTTCCTTCAATTAGCATTGGAAGTTAGCACTGTACACAACCTAAGGAAGACGAAGGAAACAACCTTGAAGGTTAGCCTTGGAAAGCTAGGAGTGCACAATTAAGACATTACAACATCACAACAATAACATCAACGCCAGACGAAAACAGAAACACACGGGTATATACACTTCTTCCTTTCTTTTCTTCTCTCCTTCCTTCCTTCCATTTTTTTCTGTTTTTCTTTTACTCGTTTTTCATTCTCTTTTTTTCTCCTTTCTTTCTGTTTTCTCTTCTTTCTTCCTTCCTTCAATTTCTTTCTTTTTCCCTCCTTCCTTCCTTCCTTCCTTCGTTGCATTTTTTTCTTTTTTTCTTTTTTTTCTTTCTCTTTTCTCTCCTTTCTTCCTTCCTTTCTTCCAATCTTGCTTACTTTATTTGTTATCTATATTTCTTATATCTTGATTTTCCTGATTTAAAGTTTAGGACTAAAGTCAGGAGAATAATGAAGGACCTCAGCCATCAGACAGCAGGAGAACAGCAGTGTTTCTGGTTTGTGAACTTTAGGGACATTCGAAGAGAAGATGGCATGGAGAAGTTTGCGTTGCATCTGTAATGATCTCAGCTGTTTAGCTAAATTACAAGCTACTCAGGAGCTCCCGGATCCTTTTACATTTCCGGCTTTTATCAGACTTCCTTATCCAGAGCGACTTCCCCTTTTTTTATTGAATTGAGCAGTTGAGGGTTAAAGGGCCTTGATCAAGGGCCTTGCCATCATTGACAGCTTGGTTGTGCTGGGAATTAAACTCACAATCTTACAGTCAGTATTTTCACACTGTAACCATAAGGTTACCTGAGGTCTAAGAATAAGAATGAGATTCCTGCAGGCCATTCAGACCCTCAAACTGGATAGCACCCCGGGCTAAATCTCAGATTCTTTTGAACAACTACCCCATCCCTTTCATGTCTGTATCTGTGTCTGTATCTGTGCCCAGTCTGCCATGGCTCTGTGCCATTCCTCATAGTTCGGAGCTGTAAGAAACAGAAAGCTGTCGGACAAATGACTCATAAACATCTTTCAATTCTTCTCATGTTTTTTTTTTTTGTGCATATTTTCCATTTCAATTACTTTAAAATTGTTCCTGCCAGTTGGATTCTGTGAGATCCAGAAGATAAATGAGATAAAATTTGTTCAGTAAATGACTTTCAGTCCTTTAGATAGATAAAAACATTCCCCTGATACCACCTTCCATTACAAACCACCGTTTATTTTAACTCCTGCTCTAATTTCACCTTTCCATTAAACACATATCTATATTTAAATACTGACTTTTACAGGATCACATTGGTCATTTCTACATTTAATATATTACCAAAAGTTTAGAAAGACCTTATTCACATCCCCACAGAACTGTTGGAAGCACAAAATCTTCTAAAAAGTTCTTGAAATTTTAACATTCCATTATTTCTTCACTCTATTTCAGTAAGACGATGTCCCTGTGCACAAACCCCCTGATCTCCATGAAGACATGCTGTGTTCTGGATGTTTTAGAGTAGAAGAACTCTCATGTCCTGTACAGAGTCCTGATTCTGACCCTGACTGAACCCCAGACCTCCTTACTATTACATCATCAGAGTCATGATCTCACTAATATTATTGGAACTGAATGATCAAATCCACACAGTCTAGTGGAAAACCTGCCCAAAAGTCTGGAGGTAATTGAAGGAGGAAAAGTGAGACTAAGATCTGGAATATGATGATACAAAAAATACACACATGGATGTGATTGCCAGTTGTTGCAGTACTGTGTGTATATAATGTAATATATATTTACATTATATATTTATATAATACTAATCAATATAAAAATGCTTGCTTAGATTTCTATCGTCATTATTTGTCAACCCTGACCTCCTGCACAGTAAAAAAGGAAGTGGTAGCCCAGTGGTTAAAGTGATCGACTGCTAACTGGCAGATTCAGTTCTAAATGTAAATGTCTTTATATGCCACATAAACTCTACAGCACAAATTTGTTCTTTACATTTCCCATCTTAGACAGTTGGGGGTCAGAGCGCAGGGTCAGCTATGATACAGTGCCCCCTGGAGCAGGAAGGGTTAAGGATCTTACTCAAGGACCAAACAGTGACAGACTGGCGGCAGTGAGGCTTGAACCCAAGTCTTTCTGGTATTCCAGTCAACAACTTAGCATTTAAGCGACCGCTGCTACCAAGTTACCACTGAGCCCCCAATTAATCAGTTGTATAAAAGAGATAAATGAGATAAAAGTCGCTCTGAATAAGGACGTCTTCCAAATGCTGTAAATGATGTAAACGAGTGAAACTCAGCCTCGATTCTCTGATTAGACATCAATGAGGGATTAGTAGCATTAGCGGCAAAGCTCAAAGTGCTGACTAAAAAACATGGATTTAAATTCATATATTTATTATGTACTCTATTTGCATAAACTTTTAAAGTGACATTGCTACATTAAATTGGAAGCATGAATAACTTAGATGATTTTATCCAGTCAGAACTGTTCAGAATCTGCCAGAACTGGTTTTAACTGAATCAATGCTTCTTTAGCATTTGAAAAAAGAAAAGATATAATTTATGTACCACAAAGTACCACTTAATTAATATTAATTACCATATTTGCCTAGAAAAATTTCAATCTACTGTAACAAACAATTGTTATTTGTCTGTATGTGACCCGGTAATGGATTGGTGACATGTTCAGGGTGACCCCTGCCTTTCACACAATGACAGTTAGGATAGTCTCCAGCAGATCCCTGTGACCCTAATTAGGAATAAGCGAGATGGACGGATATAAAGTTGTTGGACACTCTCTTGGACCTTCCATTGAACTGCTAAATTGTGTTAAACTACAGCACTTTACATTTACATCGTTTAGCAGACATTCTTGTCCAGAGTGACGTACAAAAGACTTATCACCAAACAGCTTAAAACTGGTACACCAAAACAAAGCCAAAACAAACTAACTATAAAATGTCTTGCAAAAAAAGTCCATGTGTCCAACAACCTACAAACAAACTACGAAAATAAACCCTGGATTTAATAACTAGTTTAGTCCTGGATTTATAATCTTTATGATCCCAGTTGTTTCTTTGAGCACTCTGTGGAACTTTCTTCACCCTTTTTGTCTTCATAACCGAGCAGAAATGAATATGTTTACAACCATATTTAATTACAAAATAAACTGCGGAATAAAAACCAATTAACAAATCAACTGAAACTATTCATTTCACACTAATTTGGACCTGACAAACAAACTAATAGGCATGCAGGAGTAATAATACTACTACTAATAATAATCTAATGTGCTATTCTTATGTAATTAGGGGTATTTAACTATCCATATCAAACAATACAGAATGCCAGTGTACATGTTTGTGTGTGTATGTGTGTGTGTGGTGCACTGCTAAGATCCTGACCAGGGCCGTTTGCACTTATTTAATAAATGTATAATAATTGTATCAATATAGAATTCATAATTCACCATCATAAATGCACTTTGTATACGGAACACATCCTGTACGTATCGCCACATTCCTAAAGATACTCACTATCCAGTCTATATCATGATGATCACCCAGGTCTATAATTTTTTATCCGTCATTCCAGTGTTAACACACATTTAATTAGCTCTGCCCTTCTGAAGATCTGAGTGGCCACATGTGGCATGAATCACCGTTGATAGCTGTCCATCAGCGGGTCAGTCAATAAGTGCCAGTCAGTGTTCTTGGTGAGAACCAAACTTGAGTGGCAATGATAGAAATAATGAAGTTATAAATAAACAGTGTTACTAACGGTGTTACTTGTTTCAGTAATGTGTGGTCAAACAAATTTCCCTTGTTACAACACCATTTACATTTACAGCATTTGACAGATGTCCTTATCCAGAGCGACTTACATTTGTCTCATTTATACACCTGGGCAATTGGGGGTTAAGGTCCTTGCTCAGTGGCCCAGCAGTGGTGGCTTGGTGACACTGGGAATCAAACCCACAATCTTCGGGTTTGTAGTCCAACACATTAACCATGAGCCACCACTTCCCCCCATTAGCGTCACTTATAGCATTTTTTATCTAAGTAAACCATCAGAGCAAACCATCGGACCTGCAAAGTTTTTTTTCCAGTGTGTGTGGTGGGACGGGACATATAACTGATGATGATTGGCTTAGGTGATTAAATTTCCATAATTTGCCAATGTAACGTCACACCATCAGGAGGGAGTGTTTTCGCTCCCTCTAATTCCTAATATGGCTGGCAAACAATCCTTTGTGAAGTATTGCCAGTTTTTATGTCTAATTGTCTCGTATAAGACTCTTTCCCTGGAGTTCTTTTTTTACAGCATTTGAAGCACTTCTTAATCCAGAGCGACTTTCATTTATCTCCTTTATACAACTGAGCAACTGGGGGTAAAGCGCCCTGCTCAGGGGCCCAACAGTGATGCAACTTAGTGATGCTTTCACTTCCCTTTTGGATTACTGTTTCACCTGTTTGCCAATCAGACTGATTATTCTGATTTTGACCTGTTTGCCTACGACCACAATTTTGATTGTTGCTTTGTGTTTTGGTTGTTGACCACAATAACCCTCTGCACATGGATTTTAGTCCTAGTTCAACCTTGCCTCCATTACAGCCAGCCAAGGCCAAAGAGTAGAGCAGGTGTTTATACACAAGAATGCACACCAACACACTAACCACAACGGCACCTCCCAAAATCACATACTTTAAAGTATGTACTACATTTAAGAAAGTATGTACTTCCCAACTCTTTAAAACGTCGGTTCTATATAGTACGTTTATGTCTAGTATGAATGAAATTTGGATGTACTACAGGAGTCATAACGATGGCAAGTCCAATGAGTTTAAAGTCTCTCCATGTCGGTGGCAAGTAATTCTAATCTTATAAATGGCCTCACATTGTCACATGACACCACAGCATTAAAATAGTCTACAATATTACAGAATACTAATTTATTCTATTTAGTGTCCATTTCATTCACTTATATAACATATAAGTAACATATATAATATTGAGAACTCAAAGTTATTTACTTTCATTTTTAATTTTTTACTTTCAATTTTAATTTTAATAATTAGTTTTATAGTGATTAATAATTAGTCAGTTTCACGCTGGTGAGTGCCAGTTAATTCGGAACTAGCATGATGCATGGTGGCATGAAGCCTGGCTGAAGCATTATGCACCCCTACGGCTTTTCTATTACAAGAAATCCGCTATGAATTTATGTTCGTACACTTTCGGGCGCGCAATGTCAACATGTATAACTACCATTCCAGCTCGTACTGAGACAGAAAGAGTGGGTTTACGTCAGCCTTCATTCACCTGCCACTCAGGTCCAAGTGTCTATAAACTCATCTGATTCACCATGAAGGTCATTTTGAGCAAAATGCAGTTTTGGATGCAGTCCTGTGCAAACTGTTGTGTTGGTGAAGGGATTTGAGTCTGTTTATTTGTAAACACTCAGGAAGTAGAAAGGACAAGAAAGCATAGAAATTTGAAAGGTCCAGTTTCTGAACAAAACCGAACTTTTTTCTTGAATACAAATAATAAACACATGGGCTTCTTTTTATTTAACAGGTATGACATTTCGAAAGAGAAGAGATATAAAAAATAAATTTATTCTTTTAAGTTTTCTTACCAATATAGAGGACAGTGAAGACAAAGTGTTTTGAATCAGGCAAAAGGCTATTTATTCATTTTGGAACCATCGAGCATCTTCCAAATATCACATTCCTTCAAGAAATGGTTGCATATAAAAAGTTCTAATCTTAAAGGCTGCCATTTCAGGATGCTGCGTATCATCTCCCTTTAAAAAGCAAGTGAGCCTTTCGGACTAATTGGGAACATTTCTTTTACATCCTTAAATGAGTAGTTGCTACTAACTTGTACTAATCAGCAAGGGTGCCTAATTTACAGGCTAGATAGGTATAGTAGGGAACATGGAAAGTGGTGGCAGAGTGGTTATGGTGTTGGACTCCTAACCGGAAAGGTGTGGTTTTTGATTCTCAGCATCACCAGGTTACATAACGTTACGCCCTTATCCAGAGGCCCTAATCCATTACCGCTCTAGAAATGAATAACAACATAAACCCCTGTGCCACCACTTTCCACATCCCCCTCTATAACTATCTGGCCTGTAAAGAAGGCATCCCTGGTGATTATTAAAAGTTAGCAGAAACTACTAATTTTAATTTCATTGATGCAACTGTGAGCAATTGGGGCTTATGGGCCTTGCTCAGGGGGCTGGTACTTGGTGGTGCTGGGAATCGAACCCAGAACAATTAATTATAATTAGAAGTCCAACACCTTAACCACTGTGCTACCATTTTTCCAGGTTACCACTGCTGGGTTCATAAGCAAGGCCTCTAACTACAAATTGATCAGTTGTATAAATAAGATAAAAATGTAAGTGGCGCTGGAGAAGGGTATCCCCAAATGCCAGAAGGGTTAATGTACATGGTCACTGGGTTAAAATCATTTAGCCATGGAAATTGTTGCTGGTTCTAAGATGTAAGATGCTCTCAGCTATATCATCTATAAAAACATAGCAAAGGTTAAATGCCTTGCCTTGCAAAGATGTAAGGACAGAGGGAGATTATCTGAATAGATTTCCTGCTTAAAATAGTAGGTAAGATATTAGATACCACTGTAGCGTCTTTGGGTCTAGCTCCTCAAACTAAATCTACAATAGCAGCACCAGAAAAACACTGAAGCTTCTATAGCCTTAAATGGACCAGAAATCTGGTCCAATGGTCAATTTATAGGAATCCTTGGGGACCACTAAAATAAGGCAAGACGTCATCTGTACTACAGATATGTGTGTGACAGATATCTCAGCATACAGTACCGCACCACTGATAGCATCTCACTAGGGTCCTATAAGCATATTATTGCCTTTGTAATATCACTTTGGTGCACTGAATTATTCCTTCTTCTTCTTCTGTTATAAACATATAACTGATGTTGACTTAAAATGAGTGTTATACAGTATATTTCTCGTTTTAGTAAAGCATTCCTTGAATTTGCATCCATCAATGCCAGTGAGCCTGCAGAAGCTTTCCTTTCCATGCCTGGTATGCACAATATGGTGTTATTCAACCGGAAGACCATCCAATCGTCAGACCAACTGTTCATCTGCTCAGAAGGTAAAGCGCAGGGGCCTCAATTTTGTCAATATATGTTAGCTCACTGGATGGTGGACATCATGTTAGATGGTTTGCCAGACTACTATTTTTATAGTTAATAATGTAGTGGTCTTCTCAGAGCAGATTTTTGAAGGTAGTCCATAGTGACTGGACTTCTTGTCATACTTTATCAGGGTGTTTCGTAAGAGTGAAATAGATTAATTTGTGTTCTTAATGTAATTGTGTTTCTGTAAAACCTTGATATCCACCATGGTTCCTTGTCAGTTGGAGCCTGTGCTGGCTTAACTGGAAGACGTCTTCATGATGGTGGTAGATTCTAGCTTGCATGAACACTGTTCAATAGCTTTCACAAAAGCGCTAACACGAAATCAAAATTTACAGCTCTCTTAAAGAATCCAGGGGTTTGTAAATGGAGCAAATTACAAGAAAATATGTTGCTTCAAAGATTTTTTTAGCAAGATGATACTGAGATGCCAATATAAAGATGGTCATACAAATATACAGTTTTTTTTTACTTCTATTAGCATAATGTAATTAGTGATAAAGAAAGGGCAGCAACAGTTGTTACAGCAAGACAGTTCCAGGTTTGTATCCCCTGCAGGGGTCTTTCTGTGTGGAGTTTCTGAGTGGATGTTCTTCCTGTTTTTTGCGTTCACTATGAGTACTCTGGTTACCTCTCACAGCCACATGTATGTTAGGTCGACTGGTGATTCTAAACTGCCCATAGGAGTGAGTGTGTGTGGTTGTTTGTCTGTATGTGGCTCTGCAATGGACTGATGACCTGTCTAGGATGACCCCTGCCTTTCACCCAATGACAGCTTGGATAAACTCCAGAAGAACCTTGTGAACCTGATTAGGAATAAACAAGTATAGACAATAGATAAATGGATGGATGGATAAATGGTAGAGAAAAGGAGACCTTATTTAATAGTGTCTCCTTTTCTCTACCATCCATCCATCCATCCAAGAATACAATTCCCTTTAACATTCTTTTATGTTGTTATTTAATTGTATTTAATACACATATAAGACTAAATACAATAAAGTAACAAAAGAAAAGAATGTTAAAGGGAATTGTATTCTTTTGGCAAGTTGTGTTGGCAAATCTGCTGACATATGGTACAGGAGAAGAAAAGCAACTATTGGCAGGCATCATTAAAATCTGACTACCTTTTACTTCATCATGCACAAATACTCTCATGGTCTCAACTGTTTTTTTTATCTATAGTAACTTGTGGATAAGGGTTTGTGTTGGAAAAAGCAAAAACATACGTTCCCTCAGTGGATTCTGGACCATCAGTCCGCTGCAGTGATCTGGCAGTTTGCGAAGGTTGCTGTCTTATTCTGACACCAATGTTAATGTGATAGGGATTTATTTATAGGCTAAAAAAAATCAAGTGAGGGTGTGTGGTAGCCAGACAAATAAGGATTTACCAAGAGTCTAAACTGACAAGGATAAGTGTGTCAAAACACCTCCACCTCCAGAGATCAGCACACACAACTTTTCCGTCAGTGTGAGCATGCGGCTATGGTGACCACCAGATGAGTCACTCTTACTCACCGGGAATAAACTTGGCTTGTTTTCTCTAGCGTTGAAGGCTGGCAGGGATACCCATGCTGTTACTGTTATTTTCTTCTGGCAGTGTTGTTAGCCAACTTTTCAATCATTCTGTGGTAGTGAAATGTTTCAGAATTTAACCAGCTCAAGTTGGAAAAGGGTTTTTTGTTAAAAAGTGTCAAACACATACCTTAAATTAATTCCATTTATATTCAAATACATTACATTCCAAACGGTAAGCCAAAATTACTGACAAATAGTGGTTGACCGATTTATCAGTTTTGCCGATTAATCAGCACCGATAGGTGATTCTATTGGTTATCGGTCAGTTATGCTAACAGACTGTGTGTTCACAATTATTAAATACAAGTCTACTGAAATATACTTATTTTTATATGAGCAGAATACACACCCACACACACACACACATCGTTGCCTCCTTCTTCAAAGTTTACTCCCTTTATAATATATAGATGAAGCTTGCTTGCAAACTCAGGTCTGGAAATGTAACTACCAACTTTATCAACAGGTTACTAATTCAACCAAACCTCCCTTATCGAAAGATTTTAATAAAATTTTAAAAATTGGAAGGAAGAATCAATGTCGATTATGACACCATAAAATCGTATTCCCAAATGTACAAAAACGGCAACACGACACATGTTTAGCAATCACGCATCTTGCTACGACAATACCAATGATAATGTTTACATCAAGTCATTATTGCAATAATGTGCCAGACTGTCAAACAGCATTTATAAACAAAATACATCTTTTCATTTTCATTCTAATTTAACTGCATTTAACTGACCACAATTTTCTTTGTTAAATAATATTACAAAGTAGGTTATTGTAATGTGTACTTTTGGGGGCTTGGGCACTCAAAGTCACCACGCCCCAACCCCCGCACATGCCTGCTGTACAGCAAAAACTGCTAGGCGAAGGACATTGTACCCAGCATCCTATAAGGCAATACCTGGACAAATACAATGCTAATACATGCTGTAATACCATCATGTTGGTGCATAAATGAGTACAAAGCGGGAACAGAAAACTCTAGAAACCCCAAACGAATCCCACATTTACCCATCTTCACCCCTTAAAATTTAAAACAACCCTGATACTGATCCGAGTTCCTCTGGTCCAACCCCAAGATTTCCCAAGGACCTTCACATGGATCGTCGCAATGAGGTTTCACCAGCAATTACTTCATTCAGGCAGTGCCTAGAACACATCGAGTAAAAGTTCTAATGGGTAGATGGCTCTGTTTTTCAGCTTCTCTAGGTGCCTAATCAGTTGTGGACAGTGGGGAAATAAGTCAAACTACGGGTAGTGGGAATTGATTCGGTTTTTGCTTTACTTGTGTAGTCAGGCTGATGGTACTTGGTATGACTTTAAAGTGTGTGTTTATTTATTCTGTGCCACTCAGTTTCAGTGGAGATTTGGGGTTTAACATGGCTGTAAAGCTCTGCTGTGACCAGAACATGAACTCGAATACCGTTAGCAATGGAACCGAATGGAAACACGATGTGAAAAGGGGGTGGGTTCTAATTAAAACTAAATGAACAGTAGATTATTTAGTACAACAGTAAGACTACCAGTGGGTACTGAGTTTTATTGCTCATTCAGCAAATTGGAATTACAGCAAACGCTTGGCTTAGCTGCAAAGTACAAAAAGAGGAGGGAAATACACACTTAAACAGCAACAACTGCAAAATAAAGAGTATATAATAAATAAATTAGCTTGTCCAACATGAAAGTGAACACGTAACCTGTCTTATCTAACTGTAGGCTTCATAAAGAAAGTTGCTAAAATATGATAATGTGCATAAAAATTGGAAAAAATGAAAGTGGTAGCCCAGCAGGCCCGATTCTTGCCAACCATAGAAGTTTGGGAAGACAGATATCCCAGGTTGGGGATGGGGTTGAGGAGACAGATACTCTGTGAAATTCAATACATTTTAATAAAATTCAATAAAATGGAATAGCATAGGGAACACCCCTTCTTCAAACTTCTCAACACAGAGCCCACCTCACACTGCTTTTATCAAATCACAAATCATACAAAAAAAAAAGGATTTGTAGACCGCTAAATTTTGATTTGGTGGGCAAGACGGACGTTTGGGTGGGCTCATGCCTAGAGGAGGCCCTGTAGCCCATTGGTTAAGAAGTTGGACTGCTGAACGGTAGAATGTGATTACAATTTTTAGCACCTCCAAGCTGCCACCACTGGGCCCCTAAGCAAGGCCCTTAACACTCAACTGATTAAATTAAACTGAGATAAATGTATGTTGCTCCATATAAGGTAATGTGCTAAATGCTATAAGTGTTAATATAAAATAAGCTACTCTATATTAGCAGAGTGTTATTTCTGTGCTAATAATGCTTTGGAACAGTTTTTTGCATTGTATTATACAGTTTAGTTTGCTTAAAGTCCTGTTTTGGAATAGCAACATCTCCCAAGAGTGTCCTGCACTACTAAGTAATATACTTGTCGGGTAACTGCTTATGGACACCTCACTACACTAAATTACCATTTTTAAGGTATCTAAGAGACTGAAACTTCGATACCTCAAAGACATGAAGACATGCTGCGTTCTGGATGTTTTGAAGTGGAAGAACTCTCATGTCATGACTCAACCCCTTCAAACTGGAACATCTTTGAGAGGAACTGGAACCCCAGACCTCCTCACCTCAACATTAAAGTCTGATCTCACTAATACTATTGGAACATAATGACCAATTCCACACAGTCACATGACCCAATCTAGAGGAAAACCTGTACTGAAGTCTGGAGGCGATTATAGGAGGAAGACGGAGACTAACATCTGGAATATTATGATCAAAAATATAATGACTGTGATGGTCAGGTGTTCCAATACTTTATGTATATGATATAAAAAACACAAAATTGTTAATATAAAATTACTGATAAACATCTTTGGTTTAAATGAGGAAAAAAAAATACAAGGTGGGATACAAACCCCAAACCACATGTATGCTGGGCGAAAGTTCTACCAACAGATCACTTCACTTAACATGTTCCAAAGTTCTTTCCAAATCTTTAAAAAACTTGAAAACTGGATATTTGCTGGCAATTTAAGAACTCAAAACTAAAAAAATGCAATTATTTTACAAACTATTTAAAATGGCACATAATATTCAGATTTGTTAAATGACATTTGTCAATAATTCATAAAGTTTTGTCATATTGTAAACTCCAAAAATACCCAGACTAGTATAAATTGTCCATTCATCAATATATTGTTTTTCAATAAATAATTGAAAAGTATAAAATGCGAAAAGCATCATTTGTTTCATCTTTTTCCAGACCATAATAATAAAAGCTTGTTACCAGAAACACAGACGGATTGCTTTAAAGCCTGACTAAAATCTGTCAGGAGCAGAAAGGCACCAAAATGGTGGCCTAGGAGGAGGCTCATGTCCCTTCTATCCCTGCCCATATGGCTGTGCCAGCTGGATATGCCAAGCTCTCAAGGGATACGGCAACAATTTTCCTTCACTCAATGCAACTTATCAACAATAATTCACCCTGAATAAAAGAGAGAAAAAGAAAACCCACAAAACAAAAACAAAAAAACAACAACAGCATTTTGGCACCAGCTTCGAGTAGAAGCTCCTGCCACAATGAGTGCAGCTGCCTCCCTCTTGCCTCCAGTGCTTGAAAAAAAGCCCTTGTGTTTGCATTGATAAATGTTATGCCTCTAGAAGAGTGAGGGGTAAGAAGGTTTCCCTTCATAAACCACACAATACGCCCTCCTGGATGCATCTAAAATGATCCCCACAGTGCAAGTTTGGAAACAGTGCTAATTCAGCCATGTTTGTTTTCTGCCACAGTGGCTCCAAACAGAGATCTCTCACGCTTTTTTTTTTCCTCTCTTGATTTTCTGCCCACTCAGTGGATGAGAGCCACTGACAGGCACAGGAGCAGATGGGGATTGACAGGGCTCCTAGGCAAAGAGCTAATTGAGGGAGATTGGGGAGAACTTTGTAACACCAGCCGTATCGGGGGGGGGGGGATGCATTCATAAAATACACTGCTGCCCCACTGTGATCAAGGAGCTCATTGAATCAACTCATTGCACGACTTTTGCAGATAATTTGAGACATGGTGGCCTCGTAATTGGAGATCTGGACCTCATTTCCAGCTCTTCCTTGCTGCCGATATTCATTGTCAGGTGTGATTGCTTCAAAAAGACTGCTCCCTATGGAGGACTGAAAAGAAATTGGAGACAGCTGCTCACTGTGATATGACTCAATATAAAAACAAATCTTCCTTGGCAGGGCTCGATCCCAAAAAACAGCTGAGTGGTGAAAATGTTCCGCAATGACCTTGAGTTAAAATAAAGCTACTTCTTAAATATTAAGCTCACAAAAAAAAAAAAAAAAAAAAAGGAGTGAGTCACCGCTGCGCAAAGGTTCAGGTTAAACCTGTGCAAGAACGTTTGCAAAGACCGGACAAAACGGGCTCTCGATCATGACGGATGACGCGCTGCGTGATTCACAAGCGAGTCTAGTCTTGCACTTGCCTTGCAGATGGTTGAAGACAGACTACAGCATGAAACACCTCAGGATCCACAGAGGGCTTGAAAGGCTGGACCAGTCAACAGATTGGCCGATCTGGGATATCAGCCTGGGAGCAAGAAGGGGCCAGACATGATTCATTACTCATTCAAAGCACACAGACAGGTAGATGATAAACCATTTAGACAAGAGCACTACAAGCCAGCGAAACCAGACTTTACAAATAACTCGACTCATTATCATGTTCAGTCTGAGAGTCAGAGCAATTTTGAGCTTTGAAAGCTATTAAAGCCAAATAGGTAGGATGGGATGGATGTTTGCACATTAGCTAGAATGGACTTTTAATTAAGCTGTCAACTTGGTACAATGCAAAGCATGTTCAGGGATCCGCACACCACCGAATGCATACGGTTTCTAGAATAATCTGATTCTCAAACCCAAACCTGATACAAGCCAAAGTCCCTTAGAGGCACCTGGTGAGCAATTATGTAGTTTACAATCTAAGCAATCAAAAACACCTGCAAACTCTCATCTTTCAGTGCAGAAAGAAAAACAAAGGTCACACTCTAGTAGGAGGAATGCAGATTGCACACCCCCAGGAGTTAAACAAAAACAAAATGGAGTAAAGGGATAAATTACTAAATGGATGGATGAATGGCTAAATGAATGGATAAATATATGACCAAATGGATGGATGGATGGATGAATGGCTAAATAGATGGATGAATAAATAGATAAATGGATAGATCGATGGATACGTGTAGCTAAATTCTCTTATCATCTTTTAAATAATCAGGATAGGAAAATAAGAAAGCAAATTTAGTCCAAAATTCCAGACAAAAATAGCCCCAAAATAAGCAGTCCCCAAAACATTGTCTGTCAGCTTCATTTGTGTAGTCATGGCAACCAGAGCACAAAAGCCCAAACTAATGAGACGAATAATGTGAGAATTGCCAGCCAGCACCAACGCCTTGAGTATTAACTCTAATGTGTAATTTTATTATTTTCTTTTACCCTAGAGGGCAGTATGTTGTATCCTGCTTCTATATTTTCTTGATCAACTTACACTAGAATGATCAAATGTAAATCTACTATATACACATCGCTGTGATGTTGTATTAGGGGCTTTAAATGCTAATGCAGCTTCACTATTTTTATATAATTACAAAAAGAAACCCGTAAATTGGGAACAAACAATGTCTTAAGTCCCGATGAATAAATTAAACAATAGTATTCAAATATTTCATACAGAACTGCCATCAGAGCCACTCTTTAGTTACACTTACCCTTCGGCCAATCAGATTCCAGAACTCAACATCTCTGTGGTGCTAATAATGTGCATAAAGTTTAGAAGTTTTATTTTTATAAAACTTTTATTATAAAATTTAGCTCGCTAGCTCATTCAGTGTTGTACAGAACATCAGCAAAGAGACAGACAACAGAGACCCGTCCACAGCAGGCCAGGAAGCTACATGGTGAAAAGATCGCCGCCGCCTTTGATGTCGAGATGGAGAGTGTTTCTCGGGCAATCTGATATTTCCCACTTTGAAGATAGTGCAGATGAACTTTAGTGTTGCCCTATCGTCTTCTTTTCAAATACAAGATAAAGGACAAGGAAATGAAAAAATGGTTGAGAGGCAAGTAAAAGGGTTACCATTTTACAGCATTTGGCGGTTAAGGGCCTTGCTCAGGGGCCCAAGAGTGCTGAGTTGGTGGTGCTGGGAATCGAAGCCCGGTCTTTCTGATATCAGGCCAACACCTTAACCACTGCGCCACCACTTCCTCACCAGATCCAGAAATTGGTGGAGAGAATGGGTTATTTTTTTTCTTTATTTTTAACTCACATTAATCTATAGGTTCAGCCTTCTGGTAGATGAATAATATATAAATCCATATCATTGATAAAATCTGATTTACATTGTTTGAGTGTATTGCGTAAGATTCCATGGCAATAACCAGCTGGTGAGTTAAAACTAAAAGTTGTATCACTAGTCCCCACCGCAGGGTTGCCAAATATAAACTGTTGGGAGAAAAATGTATTTCTTCCAGCAGTGGTTAAGACTTTGGGATGTTGATCATGGTCAAAGTCCCATCACTTCCAAGCTTCTGCTGTTGGGCCCTTAAGCAAGGCCCCTAACCCTCTTTGTACTACAGGAGCCAAATTATGGCTGAGTCTTCGCTTTGGGACACTTCTTTACACTTTGGCTGAAGAGTACTTCTTACACCACTGTTACACCTTTTTTTTCTCTACAGTACAAAGCTGTAGGGCCCTTAAGCGAGGGTTTTTTGTACTACAGGAGCCAAATCATGACTGACTGTTTCCTTTGGGACACCCTAGGTTAAAGATGTAAAGAAAAGACTTTCACCGTAACAAATAAAGAATTATTATTATTTTTTTTTTATTTGATATTGCAACTGTTAAGAAATTGTGATTATGCCCATCATCGTCCGATTCGATCCAATCCAACTGAACTGGACCCTGAGCCAGACTTATTTCCAAATGAACAACCTGCATTCTTCGCAAATTGGAAATCACTCTTTACAACTATAAATAGATGGACATGAGCTTCCCATATGCTGTATGCTCCCGCATCCAAAACCGAGGATTTAATCTAATTCATTTATTCACTTGGTAGACTGTGTACGGAATGTGTGTTTAGTCAAGTTGTAAACCCTAAATCACCTTATAATAGCTTATAGCATGTTAAAGTCAGGCAATTAAATAAAAATAAAACTATATGTTTAATAGAAAAACGTTTAAAAAGATCAAATTTGACCTAAGGACAACAGGAAGGTTTGAAAAACCACTAAACATGATTTTGTTGTTTACACTTTGATTTTAATTATACTAATGAATAGATCGAATATGTCAATATTGAGTATGTTAGCATTGATAGATACTAAATTATAAGTGTCAAATTTTATTTTAAGCATTAAAAATACACGATTAAATCAAGATGGATAGAAATTCAGCTTTGGTAATTTTAACTATTATGTGAAACTGACAAAATGTAATTAAAATATAATTATTATCTTACGTAAATTCATTTAGTTGCTTTGTCTGGCCCGACTACGGGTTTCAGTTATGGGGCGGCCACGGAGTTGTTAGTGTGTTGAAATGTGAGAACAGTGATAACACAATTTGGCTACATTAATCTTTTTTAAATATGACATTTAGCACGTTATAATATTAAAATAATAATATAATAATAATAATAATAATAATAATAATATATGCGTAATGATGCATTTTTATCTCTTTTAGAGGATCAGTCATGTGACAGGTAGGGCCAAGTAGACATGAATAAAGATCTTGACTATTGTTATGTAAACAACATTTCAACATTTTTTTCTTTAATTTAACTGAAAATGCTTTTTTACTCTTTATTGCTTGAATAGAATGAAGTGATTTGTACCCAAAGAAATGCTAAATGCTAAATATTATAAATGAAGAAAGAAGATAAATGAAATCTTGTATATAAAGATTCATTAATGATTTCAAAATGTCAAGCAGGGAAAGAAAAAAAACACAGTGGGGGAATGACAGCAGAGAGCTGCAGGGCTTCTGGGGGGTCAGAGGGTACAAACTAGACAGGCTGTAAGTGGATCATTTGATTTTGGGAATCCTTTGGGGCTGATAGTAAAAGGGCTGTTTACTGTTCCACAGCATCTCCACAGGAGCATTAACCAGCGCCGGTCTGAACTGGGAAAATAGGCCATCTGTAGAGCGCCACTGGCTCAAGGCGGCAACTTGTGCTACAAATTCACACCCAAAAGTTAGTTGAAACATTAAATAATCTACTTTTGAGTTTTACTGCTGATCTGATTTACTAAGTGTGTGCATGTTTAATTAAATTTGGAAATGACTCCCCAAATATGAGCGCTGAAGAATAAAGATGTCGGATGCCGCCCAAAGCAGCTGCAGACAATTAAGCTTTTGAGGGCATTATATCTCCTTTAACAAGCTCATCCGGGCTAATTTAGAGTCACATAGGAACCCAAGATTTTCACTGACAAAAGAAATCAGGACTAATTTGCCACTTCATGGTGCTGTTCTGTCACCTGGGACATCTCGGTCATTACTTGCAGGATGATTTTACAAGCCGGACACCAGCTGGAATTCGGGCTGGGTGTTTTTTTTTTAATCTCGACAGGCCGAGGTGAAAGACAAGACACCACAGATGATGAAGAGGAATGTGACAGGATGTTATTAAGACCACCAAGCAGAGAATACCTTCAGAGACTGCACCGACATACCAAGCCACTCATTGTGTTTGGCTACAATGTCTGCCAGCTTTCCGGTTCATTGACTACCAAACTTTTGAAAAAATTCTTATGTTTTATTTATGTTTTATTTCTTATGAACCTGGCAGGCACCCTTATGCAAAGCGACTTAGAATGATTTCACTTTTCTATCTATCTGAGCAGGTTAGAGGTAAGGGCCAGGCTTTGGGGCTATATGGCTATATTTTCTTAGGGAAAAAGGTAACTTAGGATTTAGATTAAAACAAATTTTTTAACAAAGTTTTTGTTGGTATAGTCCAGGGGTGGGCAGCCTCGGTCCTGGAGGGCCGGAGTCTAGCTCCAACCCTAATCAAACAAACCAGAACCAACTAAAGAAGATTTTGCTATGTTTACGTGAAAAATACAGATAGGGGTGTTGAGGCAAGTTGAAGCTAAATCTCCAGGATCAAGATTGCCCACCCCTGGTATAGTCTGTTTAAAGAGTCTAAGATGAGTTACTGAATCATTTCCTGATCCATTTAAAGATCAGTTATTCATGCCCATTAGTTCTTGTAGATGGTGCTTGGAGAGATAAAGCTACACACACCTTTTGCTAAAAGACTGTCATAAATCTTTAGTCTCCGCCTTGGTTTGTAATGGAAAGAAAGAAAAGCAATTCTTATGCTTGAGCCACATATAGTAGTTTTATTTTTTCTCTGTGACATCAATGCACAGCACCCTCAGTAACACTGTGATACTCTGCCATGCTGGTACTCAAAGATTTTGTAGATACCTATCCACTTGGAATCAAAAGACAGACACTGGGGAAAAAAGAGGAGAAAAGACTATTGAGTAATAGGAAATAAAGAGGAAGAAAGCCGAGATGGTAGATAAAAAAAAAAAAATCTGAAATCAAGGAAGGAATGTGCAATAGAAGGAGCCAGAACTAGAGACTGGGAATTAGATAGAAAAGACAACTTGTAGAAAGTTGAAGAAAAAGTGATTGATTGATAAACATGCAATTAAGAGGAGGCTAATTAAGTTAAGCTAAATTCGCTTTACAAGCCTTTCATTTCCCAAATTAATGCCAACCAGCAGCACACTGCTACCTTTACTAGACAAATACCAACACAAATGTCTAAATCATTTAAATGACTTAGCATTTAATCACGATTTAAGATACATTAAGAATAGACTGTGTTTATACGAAATTTATCGTATGTCCAATATCGCTAGTTTATCAGCTCCGTCATTCACTTCCTAGATAATTACCTAGGTGAGAGTTTCCCAGTCCCAACAGACCTGATTTAAAGAATTAGCTAATTAACATCTTTTTGTGTGTTTAACTGGGTGTAAAAGAGTGGGGAAATCACCCCAAGGAACTCGAAAACCTCTCAAACCTGTGATCTTGGGCAACACCTGGCACTTTCTGATATGTCTAAATTTGTGCAATGTTTCTGTGTGATATAACGAGCGCCAACCACCCCAGATGCCCCTAAGTGTAAAAATGCCTAAAGTTTAAAGATTATATGACAACAGAAACAATACAACAAGAAGCCCAATTGTTAAGGGGTTGGATTGTTGATGAGAAGATCATGGCTTTCATTCCCAGCAAAGGCCCTTAACCCTCAACTGCTTAGTCGGATAAAAAAAGAGATAATTGTAAGTTGATATGGGTAACGGTCAAATGCTGTAAATGTTAACTGCAATTTTTATTCAACTTGAACCAGGCTACATTGAAGACAGCATATCCTGGGATCTCTTGATATCCCTTGTCTGGACACCAGTCCCTTAGAGAATAATGTTAGTAGTATTGTGGATTGTAACCCTGTCTATGAGGTACGACTATACCTCAATGGGACACCAGTACATTACAGAGTACCATATATTTCTGGCATTAGGCAGACACCCTTATCCACACTGACTTACATTTATTCAAGTGAGCGATTGAGGGTTAAGGGGTCTTGTTTGGGGAATTGAACCCATTTTTCCTTGATCCAAATACCAGAATGTTTTAGGTGATCAGAGAAAGCCGGCAACGTGAAGGACACCCACATGAGACATAGTGAACTGTGGACCTATCAATACTGTTACTTCATCCATTCATTGTCTATTTCCACTTATTCCTAATCAAGGTCACAAGGATCTGCTGGAGTGTATCCAAGCTGTCATTCGGTGAAAGGTAGAGGTCACCCTGGACAGGTTGCCAGTTAAAACCCGACATAAACAATGCTAATTGTTTCCTTGGATTCGATTTTGTGGAATGTCTGTGTTGTTGTCCTTCAGCAGGCTTTGACTGCATGTAACCAATCCTTCATGAGTAAGTAATAGATTTTTCTCTAACATTTCTTTTAAAAATCCTGGAAATTGATTAAAAGGCTATTAAAAGCTGGAACATAACGGAACGAAGGTTAAACATAAGTAAGCAAAATATTCTCTTTAGTTTTTAAACAGCCACAAGGAAAATTAACTGGTTAAACCATATTTACCCAAGGCTTTCAAATAATCCTAACATGGGAATCTAATCAAGACCTTTTTATTCAATTTGGAAGAGTCCACTATGACGATAGCAGCACAGGAAACAGCAACCAGGACCCAAAACAAACATGTACACACAATCTGGAGCCCGGGTCTATCTGATCAAACGGGTTCAATTAATTTGAAGCCGATGGCTCTCGCCAGAGGTATGCCGTAGGATTTTCATTGAACCCAGTCCATGCAATTGGCTCCCAAATTGCTGAAAATGCTACGATTACATAACTATGCAAGCGTGCTCCGGTACATGCCATTTTTTTTGCATAGGCAGCATTGGAACAACCGTTCTGTGATACGCAAGTTGACATTTTTCATACCTTTCAAATAAAAAGTGTAAGGGTTTAGAAGGGTTTCATAAAAGGGTTCCCAGTGTTGGTATGGAATGCTTTTAATGGGAAAACATGAGCTAACCGATTTCAAAAAGTGTACCCTTAGTGGACATACCAGCCTGCTAGCAGCTAAGCTAGAAAACGAAGCTTTAATGTGTTTTAGCTCTTAATGTGTGGGTAGAAATGCATGCATTTACTGAAGGTCAAGCTTTGACCAGCTGTGGCCTGTGGCTAAACAAAATAGCAACCTAGTAAAAAGGATTGATGTCAGACTTTTTGCTGTCTTGCCTCCTCACTGGCAGTTACTCACTCCAGGGTGACTGCCTGCACTGCCCTTGTGTTGTTCTCTAGCAACAAGTTTATGATAATCTTAATAAATTATTTGGCACACAGACATTAAATGGTGTGATTGCCACTAAATCACATAGAGTGTGTGCCTCTCGGGTAGGACAGCTTCATGTCTCACATGGTCTTAGCCTCGGTAAATTAGGACAGGATTAATGATCATTTAAAGTGCCTATGATAATCATATTCCATGTTGAATATCATAATGCGATGTCTTTCCGGACAACATTCTTATCGTTTGGTTATATATCATCTTTATAACTTGCTCAGTGTTTTCTATATATGGCAAGGTTTAGACAAGTGACTTGTGTATTGTGGTCTTAGCGGTAAAGTCACAGCAATAATGTGCTCTTGTTTTGACCCTTTACATTTAAATCAAAACTAATAGCATTTAGCAGATGTCATTATTCCGAGCAACTTACATTTATATCAATTATACATCTAATTAAAGGTTAAGGGCCTTGCTCAGGGGCCCGACAGTGGCAGTTTTTTCATCCAAGAAAATGTTGTAGTATGAAAGACAAACATGTATAAACTCTGAATTGTTGTTAATTCATTTAATTCATCAAAAATACTCCCTTTTCCTAATTTACACTTTCATCATTCAAAACATAGTTTTGTAATGCAGCAGCGCAGTGGCTTAATGTTTAGCACTGTTTCCTCACAGCACGGAGGTTCCAGGTTTGTATCCCCTGCAGGGGTCTTTCTGTGTGGAGTTTGCATGTTCTCCCCGTGCTTGTGTGTGTTTACTCCGGGTTCTCCAGTTTTCTTCCGCAGTCCAAAAACATGTATGTTAGATTGATTGGTGATTTTAAATTGCCCAAAGGAGTGAGTGTAAGTTTGTGTGTGAGTTTGTCTGGTTGTTTGTTTGTATGTGGCCCTGTAGTGGACTAGTGATTTGTCTAGGGTGACACCTGCCTTTCGGCCAATGAAAGCTGGGATAGACTCCAGCAGATCCACGTGACCCTCATTAGGAATAAGCGGGTATATATCTTTGGCTTTGTACATGTACCTTGCACAATGACAATAACGTTGAATCTAATCTAATCTAATCTCATAGACAATAGATGGATTGACGAATGATAGAGAAAAAGGAACACTACTGAAAGAGTGAATTAGATCTTAGTCTAGTGATTATATTAAAAATATAAAGTTTGGGCAAGGCAGTGGCTTAGCAATTAGCACTGTTTCCTCACAGCAAGAAGATCCTAGGTTCGAATCCCCCTAGGGGTCTTTCGGTGTGGTTTGCATGTTCTCCCCGTGTTTGTGTGGGTCCAAAAACATGTATGTTAGATTAATTGGCGATTCTAAATTACCCAAAGGAGTAAGTGGGTGAGTGTGTGTGTGGTTGTTTGTCTATATGTGACCTTTTGATGGACTGGTGACCTGTCCAGAGCGAACCCTGCCTTTTACATAATGACAGCTGGGATAAACTCCAGCAGATCCCTGTGACCCTGATTAGGAATAAGTGGGTATAGACAATGGATGGATAGATGAATGAATGGATGGATGGATGGATGCATAGGTGAATGAATAGATGGGTGGATGTTTTGCTATACCTTGTTTTATATAAGTTTTTGTGATCTGTAAAAAAAAATATTAATAATAATAATAATAATAATAAAATTACAAGATTAAAACGTAATATTTTAGGAATTCAGTAAAAATACAGGAAAAAAGCCAAAGCAATACAAGAGTTAAGTCAAAATAATGACAATAAATTTGTAGCTTTCTAACTGCTGATTGCGTCATCGTTTTATTATATTTATAGTTCACTGAAGAGTCGCCTGGTTATGTTCATCTCTCTGGATCTGTTGCACCACATGTTAATACAAATTGCATCACGAATAAAAACATTTGGATAAAAACACAAGCACTTTGTATTCCCATGTAACCTTAAGCAACATTTTCCATTGCCATTTCACACACACACACACACACACACACACACACACACTTTTTGTGTTTTGGCTATGTTGGGAATTTTTTTTTCCCCCACGTTGAATTACACTCTATAATCTACATTTCTTTCACAGCCCTATTATTCTCCAGGTGTTTGAACATAAGACTTTATGACATACTACAAGCACCTGTATCTCCGTTAACGTTCTTCGTGTCCACGGAAATTGCTTTTCAACGTGAAGGGCTTTAATACTCCTTTAGTCCCTTTAGCTCCGGCAGGAAAACACACCTGCCCCTCGTTTTCGGCACAATTGTTTCTGTTTTGCATTCACCTTCATGTCATCTTCAATCCCGTTTTTTATTTATTTATTATTATTATAACAACATAGAACAGCCGTGAAAAAGAGGGTGAAGATCTTTTTCAGCTTCAATATTTCACTACAAGCTGTACAGAGAAAGCATTATAATAAAATCCTCCATTGTTCACTTTCCAAAGACATGGCAAACATATGAAAGCCGTTTTCCGCAGCGACCCAGCTGGTGTCCCGACATTCTTCCTTCGTTTTCAGACACTTATGACAGGTTAGGATCTTATCGAATTATCCTCAGGTGCCAAAGCGGTCAGTAAGCATATGAAAATCCCTCGTTAATATTCTCTTTGCTTTGCTTTTCGATTATTTATTTATTTATTAATTTCACACTGACCTGACAACCAAATTGGTGGCACAAATGTTAATCTCTGACGATTGCTTTCTCCTGTCGAGGGGATTAGTACATTTCCATTATTTGCAGGGCTCAAAGCTAAAAAAAAAATATCATCAATTTGATAACAGAGAGAAAAGTCTGGGCTAATGGTGATTAATTTGGTGGCTTTTTACTCAAATGGGAAAAAATTGTTATTATTTATTTATTTATTTTTAATTCGGGGCAAATGGAGTGGTCTAAAATCTGCATGGATGCATTAAGGACTCATGACTCAGTAAACACATGACCATTACAGCATTCGGCAGACGCCCTTTTCCAGAGCGACTTACATTTATCTAATTTATACAGGGGGTTGAAGGCCTTGCCCAGGGACCCATCAGTGGTGCCTTGGTGGAGCTGGGAATCAAACCCACCTTAACCATGAGCCACCACTTACCATTACACCCACTACCCACTTCCCATGAGCCACCTCTACCCATTACAACCGTTTTAGCTTCTCCCAATATTTCTGTATGTGGATATTCATTAAATAATTCAATTATTGTGCTTAAAACTTTAATATCAAAACATTTACATTTTTGTTAATGATCTTACAGAGCTACTTTTTCAACCAACTGCGCATTTGATTGTTAAGGGCCTTGCTCAGGGGCCCAGCAAAAGACAGATTGGTGGTGCTGGGAAATGAACCCATGATCTATCAATCAGGAGCCCAACACCTTTACCACGAATGTGAATGTAATTATTTCCTTATAAAAGACTGATGTCCTAAATTACCACCATTTAACCTGGTGTTTGTGGGAAGAGCATCAGATCCACCGAGATATCAGATCCACCCAAGATCAAGCAGATCCAGAGCGACCTACACCCGTCTCATTTCGTTTATTCATCTACGCAGTTGCGGGTTAAGAGCCGTGCTCAGAAGTCCAGCAGGCAGCAGATTGTTGCTGATGGGAATTGAACCCATGATCTTTTAATCAGCAGTCCAACATACTAAACATCATGAAAGATGTTTGGTGTCCAATATTTCCGCTATTTAACCTGATGTTCATGGGAAGAGCATCAGATCCACTGAGAGATCAGATTCACCCGAGATCAAGCATTCACCTGACAGTCATATTTTATATTTCTTTTATATTTATATAACTTAATTTTTATTATTATTATTAGTAGTAGTAGTAGTAGTAGTATTAGTAGTAGTATATATACACGTAGATATAGCATGGGGGTTTAGTGATTAGCACTAACCCACAGCAAGTAGGTTCCAGGTTCGTATCTCCCTGTGCTTGTGTGGGTTTACTCCGGTTTCTTCCCACAATCCAAAAACATGTGATGGACTGGTGATCTTTCCAGGGTGACCCCTGCCTTTCGTCCAATGACAGCTGGGATAGACTCCAGCAGGTTTAGATAATAGATGGATGGATGGATGGATATTTACATGAAATTATATAAAATAATTCTAATACTACTTTAATTAAATGATTAATTTTGTTTCTCTGTTAATTCTTTGTTTAATATTTTTTTATATTTATTCTTGTATTTAAATGCATTTTGGAAAAATATGTAATTATTTCCAGGAACAACAACAGTCTCCCACTCCTTTGGCTTTTCACTCTGATGCATGGCATTAAGATTTTCCATTAAGATGCGTGCAACCTCGTAATCCTCCTCCAAGGAACAAAGGCTGGGGTTATAGAGAGTTTCTTTTGTCTGGATTTTATCCCAGTGCCAAAAAAATCTGTGGAAGTAATGCTGACTGAAATTACAAACAACTATTAACTATTATATTCATTTGCAGCCTATGTACATAAATGCAGGTTCGATTAATTGTAATATCTATTTGTTAATCATTTTCTAAACGATTCTGAAAATAACCTGTACATTTTTTATTCCCCCTGAGAGACTCTCCCTCTCTCTCTCTCCCTCTCCCTCTCTCTCTCTCTCTCTCTCTCTCTCTCTCTCTCTGACGATCCTCGGCAACAGGTAAAAATACTGACACATCCAGTTGCGAGCTAATCAGCTATTCATCATGCATTATTCATGTTTCTTAACAATTCAGGCACTGAAAGACGAAGTGTCTAAGCAGGCGGAGGCTCGTGCAGCTGGAAGGGAGTGAAGATGTAGACCTGCGAGTGACAGGATGTGGCAGCCCGGCCCCCTTCATCTCTCTGACAAGTTTGCCTCATTATCCTTTTTCCACTGCGCTTTTAACACACCTCGACTCGACGAGTTTGCTACAACTAGAAAACCGCCCCGCTGCAAGGGCTACCGAAAGACGAACACCTCATTACCACTCCCAGAGCGGCACGGTACGACTCGCGGGGCCATAAATCCTAACCCTGGACGCTGTCAGTTCCGTCAATAAGGACATCTTTAGTGCTTTGCTTTTCAAATCAGTCTGCATTTTGATCTGGAGTTTCGTTTAACAATTAAGGATTTATTTATTTTTTTTCTAAAGCACCTGTTTTACCAAGTCTCAAGGTTAGGGCAGCAAACTCTCTCCCTATCTCGCTTTTTCTATCTCTCTCTCTCTCTCTCTATCTCTCTATCTCTCTAAATACTCCTTATCTGGTATTTCTTGTCAGTCCTGATAAGCCGCTGAGGGTACGAAGGCGTCGAGAGAACGCGTGTTTCCGAGACAAAAGCCTAAAGCAAGCCGAAACGTATGTTTGAATCTAGCTCGTTAGTGTGATGTGAAAAGACCTGCGAGTCAGGTGTGCGAGCAGAATACCGAAACAAAGGGGAGAGAACAGGACTCATCAATCATCGGGTGACTTGGACTCCACAGCACCACCGAGCAACCCGACCGCATCATGTCCACCGCAGGAGATTGAGAGAGAGAGAGAGAGAGAGAGAGAGAGATGGAGAGGATGCGGTAAACAAGTCACATTTACTGAGAAAATGGAAACGGGAGCACGGAAAATGCCCAGCGTTACATGATGACCTATTCGGGAGGAAACAATCGGCTGATTAGGGTTTAATTGAAACGTCTAGCGGGACTAATTTTACTCGGTAAATTTTGGCGAGGATCTATGTGTGTAATCAGATTTACATTTTAAATGAAACGGAAAAAATTTTCAACATTTAGGCTGATGAGCAAATCAGCAAATCTTAAATGTGTTATAACTGTCTAACACTATATTATCAAAAGTTTGTGGACACCAGCACACCCACATATGTGTCTCTTTCTCAATGTCTTTGCATGTTCAAGCATTAAATCTTATTTTACTGGAACTAAGACACTCAAACTCTGTTCCAGCATGACGATGTCCCTGTGCACAAACCCCCTGATCTCCATGAGGACATGCTGTGTTCTGGATGTTTTAGGCTGGAAGAACTCTCATGTCCTGTACAGAGTCCTGATTCTGACTCAGCCCTTTTAAACTGAACACCTTTGGGATGAACTGGAACCCTGACTAAACCCCAGACCTCCTCACTATTACATCATCATCAGTGTCTGATCTCACTAATACTATTGGAACTAAATAATCAAATAAATAAATAATCACACAGTCACATGACCCAATCTGGTGGAAAACCTGCAAGTCTGGAGGTAATTATAGGAGGATGAGTGAGAGGCAGAGGTGGTTCAAATGGTTGAGGTGATGAGTTGTTGATTGAAAGACCAACAACCCTGGATGGATGGATGGATGGATGATTTCGCTTAATCATTTTTTTTTACCTCATTTTTGATTGTAGTCCAAAAAAATGACATCAGTCTAATTAGTCTTTTTGACATATTCCTAGCCAAAGGGTGCCAATATATTTAAAATGCCCTCTAGGTTATAGACTTTCCTTTAAGTTATCTTGCAATGATATTTGCTTATTATTAAAATAGAATAAAATAGAATAAAAAGAATTCTGACATTGTGTCATTCATTTTAAGTCCTATCTTTCGCACGCTACTATTGGTCAGTCATGTACAGCATTTAACCATTAGGCAAGATGCTAGCTACCGAGTAGCCCACATTAGCTTTGCGAAACAACATAACATAACAACATGACTAAATGAGAGAGTTTGTCAGGTAAATTAACTGACTTTTTTGACAGAACAAAAATTTTGTAGTTTTTTCAATGGCAATTTTTAAACCTTATTTTACCCTATAACGTGTGTTAAAAGTGAATTTGTGTTAAAATCTAATAAAATAAATAAAATACGGTCATCCTGGAGACTCATTTTGTGGTTAAAAATAAACTAAATGATTAGAATCTTGTGTAGCTCATTTATGCAGCTAACGTGCTAGACTAACGCCCTGAGGAAGCTCCAGAGATGAAACACAAATAAGATGCAGAAACCTGCTATGAACAATGTCGAGATGAATCAGTCACTGAGCAAATGAGTCTAATCTGAGCCTACCACATACTGCTGAGTCTTCTGAAAAAAAAATCTTTTTTGGTCCCCCCACTAGCCACCCCCCACCCCCACTCCTCAGTGAGATTTCGGTGGCCTTGCCCATCTTCCCCTTTCTGTCAGTCTCTCTCTCTCACCTGTTTACCAAACTCTCAGCATGTCTACCTGTCTATCATCTTATCCCTTTGCACTATTCAGGTTCAAACCGATAGTTTTTGTCGTTGCATTGCCAGACGGCTTGGCTACGCCTGATGCTAGCGTCCCTGCAAAGAGCTGACAGGCTGCCAAAACCCACAAAAAGGGAGGAGTCACGACTAGTGCAGATAAACACAAAAATACACCATCGCCATAAATATAGCCATTAAGGGATGTCTCGGGAAGTGGTTCAAAAACGTTTCTTTAAAATCTGAAAAACAAAAAAATGGCATCCAAACGAGAAAATTCAAAGGTCTTGAATTTGAAGCTTGTTTTTTTTGGCTCATAGATGAAACAGCGACAGCTAAACATGCTGCTGAAAACGAGAGGGCATGTAGCAGTGATCTTGTTACTGACATCAGCAGGCCCAGGTTGCTTAAGGAAGCTTGTTAGAGGTTAAAAAAAGAGACATTGTTCTTTCTGGTAATGCAGTTGCCACACTGGTGATCTAACAACCCTATTAAAAACTGATCAAACGACCTCCAAGAACCGGCAGGTACTAAAAGCGTATACCAAAAAAAGGCACTTTTAAAAAAATTGATAGATAGAGAGGCCTTCTCTTACATGTTCTGTGTTTCATGTCCTAAGGGTTTACCTGAGAGTTTATTAAGTTAGGTAATTTGCAGAGGAACCCAATAACTTTCTATAACAAACATCTGTATCAGCTAATTCTTTCGGTCTAATTATACAATAAAGGTCCAGGATAGATCTGTAACTAAATCATCAGTCAGCCATTTTCTGTCCATCAGCAAGCTTAGTCAATACAGTATTATTATTATTATTATATTTACTGTTGCAATCATAGACGTCCTTTTAGTTTGTTTTGTCATATTGGCCATTTTTCAACCATGTGTGTTTGTTATGTCTGGTTTTGGAGAACCAAATGTTGTCAAATACTTTTTTTACAATAGCATTATCCACAGTACTGCTAGTAAAGCAAACATTAAGTCAAAGCTAGCTTTGAATCGTTAGCATTTTGAGAAGATTGAATTCTTGTCTTTAAAGACACGCCAGAGAAACACCACCATAACACCACGATTATTCTAGATATAAGAACAATAGATCTATGATTGAACAAAATGACTAGATTCTGCTTACATCAGTAGTCAGCCATTTTCTGTCAATCAGCATGTTTCACCATTACGTTCGCTGTACTCGTAGCTATCTTAGTTCGTTGCATTCTATTGCTCATTTTTGGACATTGGACGATGTGCATTTATTATTTCTGGGACATGGGTCTGCTAGCATGAAGCTGCTTATAAGCAAATATTGTCAAATCCTTTGGAATTTTATTTTCCACAACACTGCTAGCAATAAAAGCTAGCTTTATACTGTTAGCAGCTTCTATTTTGTCTAGTTGTTTGGTCAAAGTGAATTTGGAGTTAAAGTGTTTTCCATAGTCAGAAATATAGAAAATAATAATAAATGTTTAGTGCATCACAGTCTAAAGCCAATCAGATGTATCAAAGCCTCAAATTCCTTTTTTCTTTTCTAGAGTCAGTGACACCCTACAACTTTCATACACTTCTTGACATTGTATCGACTACATTCTTTTGTTTTTCAGGACAAGTTTGTCATAACGCTTGACATAAAGAGAATTGTTTATAGAGTCGATTTGTACAGGTAAACAGCGTCCGGGAGAAAAGTAGCTAAATTAACAGGATAAATTTATTGTAAATACAGCAGGATTTTTAAAATGACTCTAAACAAATACAGCAAATCACAGTCTTTAGCATACCGAAATTAAAATGCACACATTTGCCAGAAATCAATGAAAAACAGTCCGAGCCAAGTAGCCTTAAAAGTATTTGACATCCAGCTCTTATAAATATTTCTAGCCGCCAACACGAAATCGACAAAATGACAAAACCAAAATCACAGCACTATTTTTCTAAAAGCAATTTACACAGAGCTGCTTTTTTATAGCCAACCACTAGAAAGGTTTTGGTTACAGAATTAGCTAGAAGTGTAGAGTCATACCTCACATTCTCTGGAACCAGATATGGAGTATGTGCACGGTCCTGTACCGTTGACCAGAACGTCTGTGGCCTCGGAGCTTGAAGGTTTGTAGTCCACATAGTACTCCTGCAAGGGGGTGCTGAGCGTACGTTCGGTCTCCCTAGACTTTTTCCGGCGTTTGCGGGCAGCTGAAGTGTTTTCCTGCAGCTGCTTGACGCTGCTCGGATAGCGCTTCCAGGACACATAGATCACAAGGAGAATCATTGCAACAGATAAAAACAGCGCAACGCTTCCTGCCACTATCTTGTGGAAAGACACTGGCTCAAAATCTTGCTCAGGTTGCGAAACATCAGATTGCGGTGGTCTCGAAGGGGTGGGGTGTTGCAAGGAGGTGCCCTGGCCCCTTCTGCTTCCTCCGGAATGAACAGTGGGTGTAAAGGGAAGGGCTGCGTTCAGAGCAGGGGCACCAGAAAGGGTCGTCGTAGAACTAGCAAATGAGGGAATAACTTGACTGACCTTGCACACACCACTGGCCGCTACAGCATCCAGGACTTTCTCACCTTGGGATTCTTTAGGAGAGGCGCAAATCATTGGGGTCTCCTTGTTCCCCTGAAAGTTTTTCAGCCAAGCCACCAGGGGGCAGACAGCAGGTCCGCAGTCCCATATGTTTCCTGCTAAGCTGATCATGGTCAAGGATATCCAAGCTGACACAACTTCCTGGGAGACGTTAACCAGCTTGTTGGAATCCACGTTAAGCGTTTGCAGATTCGGCATGCATTTGTAGACCTCTGGCTCCAGTTCCTGCAAGTCATTTCCTGAAAGGTCCAACTTCTGTAGAGAGCTCCAGGTCCATGTAAGTCCCTCGCTCATGGTCCGGATTCGATTCCACTGCAGGTAAAGAGCTCTGAGGTTATAAAGCCGGGGAAAGTTGGAAAAGTTGATTTTCGAGAATTGATTATGCTCAAGGTGGAGTTCTGTCAGTTTTACAAGGCCTGACATTGCATTACGCGTGATGCTGCGCAGACGATTGTAGCCAAGGTCGAGGAATTCCAGATTGCGACAATCCTGAAAGAGGCGAGATGGTAGATTCTTTAAGGAGTTGGAGCGCATGTGCAAACTGATGAGTTTGCGGAGTCCCTGAAACTGACCTGGCTGCAGAGCTTGCAGTTTATTGTAGGACAGGTCGAGGTTTCTCAGATTTGGAACCAGGTGGAATGTGGTATTATGCAAGAGTGTGATTTTATTGGAGCTCAGGATTAGCTCTTTAAGCCTTCTTATTCCTTGGAAGGCACGAGCGTCTACGCTTGCAATGTAGTTGTGGTCAAGATAGAGCCAAATGAGCTGGTTGAGGCCAACAAACTGGCCGGCACGCAAGCTTGCCAAGCTATTGTAGCGCAGAGACAAGCCCTGACAGCCACCGGACAAGTTTTTTGGCACATCTCGGAATGCACTGGACTCGCAGTAAACAATTTTGCCATCGCAGCGGCAGCTCCGTGGGCATGGCCGCTCACCATTAGAGAAACTCGCTGAAAGCCATGCCTGCACCAGCAGCACCACAAACCATCGCCGTCGCATGGCAGAGTCTGAAAGAAAACAGAGTTTAAGATAAATATGTTAATCTTTTAAATACCTCTTTCATCACTGTTCATATTTCTGTCTTATAACTGACATATTAATTTATCGGACGCAGGATCTAATTATCAACACTATGTGCTTGGATTAGTTATGTCAAAGGTTATTTCTTTGTTTATAAAGCCAAACCCGCTACGAAACCACCATGTAATACAACAGGACTATTACCCACTGCAGCATGAAGGAAGAGGGGTTTTAAGACATACCAATGCCACTTTATCACACCAGAAGTACCAATAAAATGAGTGGCAGCCAACCAAATCCCTTACATTTGCCTGGGCTATGTCTTGTCAGGCATTAAGCTTTTGTGCAATTGAGCTATTATACACTAACGTGACATTTAAATCCTGTTCGTACATATGATACGCCATCAATTAGGCAATAAAAAGGATTTAACACCTGTATACAAGTTCAAATTAGTAACCAGCAAACACTCTTTGTTCTTTGCCTATTGTAACAGTATGAAATTCTGAATTTGGTCTACAATGGGTCTGAGAGCTACTCTTGGACCTCGTAAATTAAATTAAGCTAAAACATTAATCCATGGCCTCAGCTGTTATCAGTTTATTATACGAATTAATTTATAATTTAGGTGAAAATGAAAAGAAATGGATAGATCTCCACATCCTGGTGACACTGAGCTTCATTATGTAATTAGCCTTGGTCTGAGGGTATGTCTGTTGAAAAGTCAGATTATTCCCGAGCGGCAGTTATTCATGTCATATGAGTAATCAAAATGACATAGAGAGGATGTTATAAAAGACTTCTTATTCTTTTATTCTCCAGATATATCACAGGTATACTGCCCCTTATAGCATAGTAACGTCTTCAAGAGTAGATTTATTCTAAATATTAACCTAATTTAATTTTGCGGTTGCTAAAAATCAATAAATAAACATCATACAAACGGCGTATATCACACAGTAGTGTATTGGTTTGCCTTGTGAGCTTTATTATTCGCTCGTCTGATTTTATCCTGCAGGATCCCAGAAAACCTTTAATCTTTCTTATTTCATATAATTTACCCTCCTATTTGTCTCTGTAGCCATTTTATGCAAACTATGAAATATTTCAGTATAAATTATATTTATATATTTAGTTCATTTCGTTTTGGACAAAAACTAAAGCGGTCGATCTTTATGAAAATCATTCCGGTTTTAATTGGGGTGATGAAGGGGAACTTTTATTTGCATATCATAAATATATATAAGCTGTAATGTGACAATAATACTGAATGTTCAACTGGATAAATAGATAAATAAATTATTCATGCTAAGAATACTTAGCATGAAAACGCATTATATTAACCCAGGGGTTAAATGCAGGGGGTTAATTAGTTAACTCTTGCATTGTCTTCATGTCAACCATACAACTTACATTTCTTGCATTTAGCAGACGTTCTTATCTAGAAGGACTTACATTTTTTACCTTATTGAGCAATTGGGTATTAAGGGCCTTGATCAGGGGCCCAACAGTGGTAATTGGTGGTGATGGAAATTGAACCCACAATCTTCCAGTTAGCAGTGCAACACCTTAGTGCGCTACCACCTCCTCTTTTTGTCCTTCTGATTTAACTTTCGATTTTCCTAATTTAACTGTTTAAAAAGGATGAAATCACTTATTTCTGACTTCAGAGATGTTCATTTCAAACAATTATAGAGAAATAAAACCAGATTTCCATTTTGAAACAGATCAAATTTGACTCAAGGACAAAAGGAAAGGCAAATTAAATGTTCTTTACTCATGGCTTTATGCAGATGGTTGACCGGATTAAAGAAATGCTTTCTATTTTGGGGTATCACGATACATCACAGAACCGATTATCGCCCCATCCCGATATTACATTAAAGATTTGGAGGAGATAGAGGAATAATAACAGGTTATAATCAAGCTATTAAGCAATATAATACAGTAAACCCTTCTGAATTTGCTGCACGTGTTGCACAATAAGCTCCTCAGTGTTGCCTGGTCATCCCGCACACCAGCAGCAGCACAACACCGCCCTCACATATCGATTTTTTATTTTTTTATTTTTTTTTGTGCAACACGTTTCTATCCCTTCCTTCATCAGCTCATGTGCAAATATACACCAAGTGTTAAAAACCAAATAAAAGCATACACAAGTTCAGGAAGTCCACCTGAGAGGTAAAAAAAAGCGAATAACGAACTGCCTCCTGGGGGAAATGTTGCGTTTAAAGCTCTTAACGCCTTCATCACACTCTCAGACACTCATCCACCCACGCAGACACACGCGTGAGCGCGCACAAACGCTCTCACATACACCACAGTGTAGAACACACAACACACACACACACAACACACACACCCACACACACTTACAATACACATAAACCCACAGATGAAGAGAAGCCCTAAATCTGAGCGTCTGGCGCAGAAAAAAATGTATCTATAAAAGCGCTACACACTCGGTACATGTTGATCTGGACGTTTTTTATGCACAATCAAACATCCCGGTCGTTCCACCATGAGAGCTCGCGCTCCGTCAGGTTGTCCCGCTTCCATAATTCCAAAATCTGCATAAGACCTAAAAGAAATCTGGTGTGTTATATCATTTTTTAATGACATCAAAACATGATGACATCCCGAACTATCTGCAAGAAACCAGGTCATAAACGGAGCAGCCACAAATTTACAGTTTGACAAAACCGACTTACATCACGAGCGGCGCAAGAAGAAAAAAAACGCATGCAACTCAAACTGGTTTGGGCTTAAAAAGGCAAACAAACTTACTCATCGGTGTCGACAGTCGGTAGCGGTTTCTCATATGCGTCTTGCGTCCCGATTCATCCGCATGGCACTCGTCTTAACGAGCCCACAAACCAGAGCCGTCGCGCGCAGCAGCCACTGCCGGTTCCGAGACGCAATCAGAGCTCCGCCGCAGCACGAGCGCGTCGAAGATATGCGGTATCCGCGTGTGTCGCTTCCCGCGTCGTAACCATGCAGCATGTCGTAGTACAGCACGGACAAAAAAACGTCACATTAAATATAACGAGTCTCCGTCAAGGTCCGCGCAAAAAAAGACGACAGAAATACGCTCCATTTATCCAAAGACGCAAAAAAAAGATTTCCATCCACTCGGACATCCAAGTTATCAATCTTTTTTTTTTGGTTTGTTTTTTTGCTTCCCACACAAACTTTAGGCTAAATTCCAAAACGTTCCAGCTTCCATCCGCGTGCCAGCTTCGTGGCACATTGCGCAAGCGACGCAGAAACAACGGCTCCACCGGCAGCACGAGCGACAGCGGCGGTTTATTTATATATTTATTTATTTTTTAAAGAAATCCCCGCTAATTACATAAGAGGCTTTTTTACAGGGATTGCGATCCCCTTGTTAAAAAAAAAAAACAACAACGACTTTGGGGTGTTCAGGGAAAGGATTTCCTCCTCCGCGCGACTGTTACTCCTCTTCTCCCGCGCGCGGTGAACGGGCAGAAATGCAGATGCGGCTCCGGGAACTTTGTCAGGCAGAATCTGAATGCCCTCTTCTGGCCAACTGTTAAGGAGATGATCTACAGCAAAGTAGCGTGAGGAGAAGCAACTGGAAATATTTGTAAGCCGTAAAACAATAATTATAATCCAAAGGGGTAATTTTTAAGAAATCATTTTAAGAAGTCTGGAGATGCTTTTGCATCTATTTGCAGACTCACAGGTTTATTCCTTAATCTATTATTTAGTCCAGTCATCTTTGGACATTTTTTTATCCCGGTTATCAATTGGTTTCCTCACATATCTTAGATAAAGTTTGGTCAGACCACAGGATCAGCCAAGATACAGCACTTGGGAGCTTGGGAGTGGGCTTGTTAAAAGGCCAAACAATGGCAGCTGCCAACGAACACTGATCTTCAGGCCAACCTTAATTATTTGAGCCACCACTGCCCCAAGTGTTAGAATGGTGACCAGAAGTTTGTGGGTTAAAATCCCAGTACTATTAATCTAAACCTCCAACTGCAGCTACAATAAAACCAGTGGCATGGATTATTTTTTACTTCAAAACAATCAACAATCAAGTATTTCAGATATCACCCCCCCCCCACACACACACACACACGCACTGCTATCATTATCTAAACTAGAAAGTCTCTTCCATATTCAACACACACACACACACACAGTTGGAAGCCTTTCAACATATTCTAGTAAAACTCTCACAGAAGTCTAACCCACGACTGCTCGTCTAGTCTGGTGCACTTTGTTTCCCACTCAGTTTGGGAAATAATCCCATGAGTCTGTGGTTCATGCGTGGGTTTCTGGTCCAGTGATATTTTGTCAACATTTGTCAGCCTTTGCACTCGGTCCACTTTTGCATATTGTGATTTTTTGTGATGTACAATTTATGTTTTCATGTCATTTTTCTAATTTTTATGTTTTATTTATGTGCATAGTTTTACAGTGTTTAGTTTGTTTATGTCATGCTTTTTTTTTTTTTAAAGACAATTTTTGCCTTTATTGATAGGACAGATTAAGAGATAAATTGGGGAGGTGTGTGAACAGGAAAGGACGCGAGTGCCTCAACCCACTACACCACGTTGCCAGCCATAGCATACATTTTATTATAATATTTTATTAAATAAATTATTGAAATGTATAAAACTTATTTATTTTCCTTCTAATTTGATTTAAATTTGTTCTTTTTTCCAAATATATCTAATTTTAATCATTGTTAATCACCAGCAGACTTAATCCAGTCTTACACTGTGTGATTTGTTTGCCTGGGACAAATTTTTAAATCCAGAAAGATTCCTCTAATCCTATGCTAAAAATCTGTTGTCTTTGATGGCTAGTTTGACATGTTCCCCGACACACGACTAAACGGCCGTTGTGATAAATTTTGGATTAAAATAATATTCTGGCAGTGACAGAAGATTTAAGACACATATAATTGCAGTGTGACTTCGACAACCATCGAACTGAGAACCGATAGGAGCTGATGATGCAATTACAGTGCAATACAAGTCTTTTAACACGCTACAGTCCATCATGCATCTTAAGATTACAATTTTCAGAACTTCTGGTAGTCCCCAGAACAGCAAAGTCTACAAGATCTTTCTGAAAGTGTTCGAGATTCAGAGACACAGTCTCCTAGTTTAAACATAGATTAAAGACATATCTCTTTAGCCAGGCATACACATTACATATCCCATAATATTATGCTCCAGTATATCTGATTAAAGTTACATTATTAGCTAGTGCCTGCTAATATTATGAGCAGCAGCTTCGCTAATTCCTATCCACTTGTTTCCCTTTTTATACCCATCCCGAGGCATCTAGAGATTCTGCCAGCACTGGTATAGCTTCAAGGAGAAGATACCAACCCTGTGAGGATTCTGAGGTATCCAGAGATTGTGTTAGAACTGGTAGACCTTCAGTGAGAAGCAGCCAACCCTGGCAGGACCCTGCGGCATCCAGAGATTGCGGGCTCCAGTTGGATTGTACTCTATGTATACTATAAGGATGGTAGCAGGATGTACTTCCATCATACAAACTTGCACTGACTGTATGTGATTAAAGAAAGGACACTTCTTATAATCACACTACCCTCTGTTAAAAATAAAATAATTTATAGAACACACTTTCCGATAAAGAGTCACCCAAATGAGGATGGGTTAACTTTTGAGTCTGGTTTCTCCCAAGGTTTTTTCTTTGTACCATCTAAAGGAGTTTTTCTTGCCACAGTCGCCCCAGGTTCGATTACTAGGAATGTTTTTTAATTTTTTTAATGTTTTGTAAGTCCATTGTTAAAAGCGCTATAGAAATAAACCTGAACTGAATTGAATCTATGCAAATAAACTGAAGATGACCAAAGTGCTGTACAAAATAAACAAAGAAATACAGACTATCGCACTTAAAACACAACAATAACAAAACAACAATTGCACTGGTGATCAACTAGAATTAAAAGCAAGACAGAATAGAGTTCCAGAGCTTCGGCTCTGCAATAAAAAGCATGTGATCATATGGTTTTTTTGAGCCTAAATAGCCACAGAAAGCACTGGATTTCCAAGTTCTAGAAAGTGTGTACGGACGAAGTCAGTCCGTTAGGTATCGAATGGCCAAATCATTGTGAGATTTATAGACAACTAATCACATTTTAAAATCAATTCTGTATTCTACAGGTAACTAGTGCAATGCAGGTACAATAAGAGTTCCCGCCTCTTACATGCGACCTCCAGAGAGTAATCTAGCAGCTGCGTTTTGCACTAGCTGGAGCCTAAGAGAGGGAAACAGACAAAGAAACGCGGACTTTAAGTGAATTACAGTGATCTATACGAGTTGTTACAGAAGCATTGATCAATGTTTGGAAGTTACTCTAAGATAAGAAAGGTTTCACTTTAGAAAGTTCAAGGAAATAAAAAAGTAGTGGTTTTAGAACAACACTTTGTCATGATCAAACAGAATGCCCAGATTTCTAGCACAGTGAGATTTTATATGAGGCCAGAGAACCAACATCTAACACAAAACAGTGGTTGTGAGCTATTTTCTATCCCTATGCTTTAAAGAAAAATAGATCAAAAATCTATCTAGCACATAGATAAAAGGATAATTTGTATTTGTTAAAAATGGAAAGCAGAGAAAGCATGTACAGGGTGAACAAAACTGGCCCGATGATTGATCCTTGTGGAACTCCACAAAAATTTAACACTACAGTTTTTGTTTTCTGCTAGCTACTATCTGTTAAGAAAACACAGGCATTGGTGTAGAAAGTAGCCTAAAACAAAACTTTAATAAAAGTATATTTTTTTTTCTGGAAAATGACTTTGGAAGAACATTACTTGAAAAAAAGAAATGATTGAAGTATGTGAGATTTATTGTAGTTAAGTATGAAAAGTAATTTATACTATATAATGTACAGTATGTTTTGAAAGTAAAAGTATATGTTAATTAAAAATAGAAAAGAGAAACATTTTAATGCATCCATCCATCTGTCCATCTGTCAGTGGGTGGATAGCAGGGGTCACCATGGACAGGTCACCAGTCCATTAGTTAGTTACTATACGCCTTTGAACACGGGTTACTGAACGTTTCATGGATTGATGATGTAAAACTCCAGCTGTTTCTTCCAGTTCCTTGAACATGGTACAGTATGACGTTATGACAACTGACATCCTACAGTGTGATCATGTTTAAACAGTCTATTAAAGACTATTGAGCATCCTCTTTCCTCTTTTCCTCTTTTCCTCTTTCCTCTTTTTCCTTTTAATAAGCAATAAGCAAAAAATATTTTAACCAATAAAAATCGCACAGTGTGTCCCCATGTTAAGGCAAATTTTTCATTTCTTGTCAGAATAAGACTTAACAACAAGTTACTTTAATTAAACTACGCGTTCGTTATATTGCTGATAAATCTCACTTGCTTTAGTGTCGGTACAGTGCCACATTTTCAACACAGCTCATGCATAAATACAGGAACCTGACAGTAATATTACATCATTACAATGTAGAAATATAAACTATGCTGAAGAAGCAATTTTTATACTGAATCTAAAGCTCAGTGTCTCCTGCTGAAGATGTTGGGTCCAGAACACTCAATCGAATCCTTTAAGATGAATAGAAAAGATGTAGATTATATTAAACATGACAGAATACTGTATATTAATATAACAGTGATAAATGGGTGGTTGAACCACCAACCGTTTAAAGAGATTTTTAACAGTACTGTATAAATATCTCCAGTTATCTGATTCTGTGTATTAAATGCTGAAAAGATATGACAGAACTGAGGAACAAACTGAATGAAGAGAACCCACTTAATGGTCTGGTAGGAAGTTTTAATAGATTACCAACACAACTACATGACTAAGTATATAATTATTAATTAGTTAGTACTTAATAAATGTATCTATTAATATTAGTATCTATAATAGAGATTGACCGATAATTGTTTTATCAATAATATTATTTATTTATTTTTTAATATTAGATATCGTTTTTGTAATATTACCTCCACTGATTTATATTGGCATCTTATGATCATTTTAGACATTATGTGCAAGACCGCCATTACAGCCTTGTGAGAAAAGACGAGTCAACAACAGCACTTACAAGGAAATCATCTGATTTGCTTTATTTGGTATAATTTATTTAACATATCAACAAAATTTATTTCAATTGTTCTGATTTTTTTTATTTTGTTAAAAGTATTTTAAAGTTCTAGGTTATTTATTTGTTAACTGTTTGTTTTGTTGATCACATTTTTTTATTATTTATTAAAATACTTTCATAACTAGTCACTGTTTTTTATTAAGTTTTAATTATTTTTAGACTAATAATTTTAGCTTTTTCTGTTTTTAGCAGTTGTGAGTCAAAAACAGAAGTAAAACAAAAATGACATAAATATATATAAAAATAATTGGCATTGGCATCATTTCCTAAAAAAAATATTTCCGCTGATCTCTGATTTAAAAATATTTCAACAGTTAAACTTACGGAATTTGGTAGACGCCCTTATGCAGACCAAGTTACATTGATCTCATTTGTACACCTGAGTGCTAAGGGGCCCCACAGTGTCCTCTTGGCTATCCTGGAATGCAGTACACAGTGCAACGAAAAAACTTCTCCAGGACCCCATGGTGCTACACACAATAACAGAAAACAACAATGAGTTATCTAACATTAGCTAGCTGAAGCTACCAAAGCACTTGAACCTGTACAGCCGACAATCTGTGCAATCATAATGGTTCAGTCAACCACCAGAGGGAGCCCTAAATACTGTGGGTCACATTCTTCTCCACAGGTTATTTTCTCCCGACTAGCTATAAAAGCTAACGAGTAACACAGGTGGAGTGTAAAGTGTTATTAGTACCGAGTGGTTTGGCTCAGTTTCATGTTAATGGCGATTTGCCTGTTAATTGTATTCACGATGTTGGGTTAGATCTGTTTTAAACGTACTGCCGGGTTCCACAAAGACTGCGATTCTTAATTACAAAAACGTGGATTTATAATTAAAATCTACAAAATGGATCCGAACCCATCTGGGAATGGCAAATAATTTCAGCATTATTATCCTCCCCCCAAACCAAAAACAAAAACCACCACCAATGTTGGACTGATAGGACAGTTCTGAACTGTCCCTTGTCCCTGTTTTTGTATTGGATTCTTACTGAATTCGCCAAAATGTCTAGGTGAAATTTCATGAGGTAAGGTTATAACTTCTTTGTCCTGAGCTCTTCCCAAAAACTCTTCCCATTTATGCTTTTCTAAAAAAATGTCTTCATATGAATGTTTCCGATTCTGTTACTGTGGACTGTCCACTGTACAAGATCCTGTGAATTAGATGTTTGTTTTTTTTTAAAAAAAAAAAGGTTATTTACAGCTTCCAGGAATTCAACAGAACTTTGGTGTGATTGTAGTCTAATATGTTGTGTATTTCCTGTCACACAAAACCAATATATCTATACAAAAAATACCAATTTCTTATAAAGTGTTATTACAGAAACAGAACAAAACCACGTTTCATTTGCTTTACATTCAGCACAAATTCAAGGCCACCAAAGTTCGATCATTAATCTATTCATCTTCAGTCATTTTAATTTTAATGCATGCAGAAGATGTGAATAGATTTGCATTTGTTTGTCTATTAGTTTTAATATACATCCACTACATATGCATTCCATTCAATAGGATTTAATTCAAGGGCAGAACGGTTGCTTAGTGATTTTTACTGTTACCTCACATTAGGAAGGTTCCAGGTTTGTGTCCCCTGCAGGTGGAGTTTGTGGAGTTTGTATGTTCTCCCTCTGTCTGCAGGGGTTTACTCCCGGTACGCCGGTTTCCTCCCACGATCCAAAAACCTGTATATTAGATTGATTGGTGATTCTCAATTGCCCATAGGAGTGTGTGTGTGTGTGAGTGTGCGTGTTTGTTTGTCTGTATGTGGCCCTGTAATGGACTGTCTAAAACCTAGCATAACATTATTTATATATGAATAATGTGTGTGATGTGTTTTGCTGTATTTTGCTTTCACTTTACAGATATTGACATTACATCCTGCTTTATTCACAGTAACAGAAGATGTGTTTCCGCATGCATGGGTTCTAATGAGCCTTTTCCTTCTTTTCCAAGTCAGACAATGCATTAAGTTTGTTGCTCAAACTGGGTACTTGTTGAGAATATTAACGCCGGCTGGTCATTTTGCCAGACCTCAGCACATTTGCTCCTAACGAAGGCTGACATCTTCTGCTCCTGTATGAAAACACGACTCCCCACATACCACAATTGCACACCAACACGCTTCCAATTTGGCTGATTGGTCGAGGTTTGGCAAGGGTTCAGGCTGCTGACAGCAATGAAACGCTTAATGCGACGGGAAGTTATGAGATTGCAGCTGCCTTCCTCTGGTGGGAGACTTTCGGAATAACGTTTTCTTGTATGCTTTCAAAACAGGTTTAGGTAAAAAGTCTGTTAATAGGATTTGCTAAGGTAAGAAATCCTGCAAAGGTTTTATTTTGATATATTTTTGCAAAATTTCTCACCTTTGTTTTTTATTTCTAGTCTCTGTTAAAGAATGAGAGGGAACTGTAGTCAGAGGTTGTTGTGTTGTACTTGCCCTAGTTTAATCATGGTCAAGGGTAATATGGCAACTATGATAATTGGTTTCTTTGCCAAATTGCCCTAGTTTCATTATAATTATGGTTATTGAGGCAACTATGGTTATAGGTTGTTGTGCCAAACTGCCCTTGTTTGATCATGATCACGAGTACTAAGACAACTATGTTAAAGGTTGTTGTGCCATAATTACCCTAGTTTTATTATGATTATGCGTATTAAGGCAACTATAGTCAATTACTGGTACTTAAGCAACTATGGTCAAGGATCGTTGTGCCTAGTTGCCCAAGTTTGACTACTGGGAAAATTATAGCCATAGATTTTGTACCCAAAGTTGCCCTAGTTTTACCAGAGTAAGTGGTCAAATATTCACCTAAATTTGACCACCTTCTCTAATGTCATTACACCAATTTCCAAGGTTCCCTGGAAGCTGGCAATAAAGTCAAACTATAGGTCAAACAACCTTTTCCCCAGTTAGTACAGTATAAAACAGTGCTAGTCACTTTGTTTGGCTCAGGCAGAGTTTGTTCTGGGAGCACTGAAGCAGAACCCCTTGAGAAAACCAGGAGTTTCTTTGTACTTTCTAGTGAAAGGCAAGCTAGTATCCAAACAGAAAGACCTCTCATTGGCTTAAATTGAGGCTGACAGAAAAGAGCTTGTTTTGTCCTATATCCTCCACAGGGACTCCTTTAACCCTATACAAATTTGCCTATATTTCTTACTCACATGGGTTCAAATATAAATATATATAAAGTAAACAGGCAATTATATATCATATACTATTAGCAAAGGTAAAGATCAAAAGGAAAATCTATGGTCAGTTAAAGACAGGAGCTAAAAAGTTCCAGGGAAAGTAATTAGAAATTTGATTTTAAACAAGTCTAAACCCCAAGTGTCATAAAACAAGAAATGAACCAGGAGACAAAAAAATTTGCCCTGTATTTTGTACCTTTAGCCATAGTATCCCCAAATTGCATGTTTTTTGAAAATGTAATGGACAGAGACAGAAATACACCCAAACCAACCGATCAGAGTCTCATTTTAGTGCTGAGAACTGAATAAAGCATATACAAGTCATTTATTCGCATCTCAGTCATGCGTACACACAGCTACAGCTAGCCGGTGAGCTACATTTTGCTGACAAAATGAGAAAAACTGTGCTGTGTGAAATTCACAGTATATCAGCAATTTCTGGAATAATCCAAACCCAAGCCCATCTGGTGCTAACGACCATGCCACCGAGCTCAGATTGAATTTTTTCCCCCCATTTCGAGAACATAAACTAACGCTCATAATATATGTGTATATTTCTATATATCCTGCTGCTGCTATGTGATTGGCCGATTAGATACCTTAATAAATGAGCAGATAATAATAATCTAGACAGTGAAAGCACATCAGATGTTCTGTGGGTGGAGTGTCTGGGGCCAAGACTAATGAGATATACTTCATAATTAACTAATCACAAAGCTTGACTAGTTTATTGGGAGGCAGCATTGTGTTATTACACCCTAAATTAACTCCCAGCATCCCATCATGTCAGAGTGCTGATCCCGTGATTATTTTATAGAGTGTCCATGATGAACATGCGGTCGGGTTGGGAGCAGGCAGATCTTTTTCCAAGATGGGCGAATTCAGAACAGACATGCTGTGAAAACGACACATTAATGAATTAATGAATAATAATTGTGCTTTTTTAAGTAAAAGTGTTAATTTCTCACAAAAAAATTCAAAATATTTGCTTAAATGCTATCATATACATCATATATACATACTATACTATATATATATATATACAGTATTGTGGAACATAACCATATGAATTTAATTTGTTCTGAAGGCAAAAATACAAATTTTCCCATAATAAATGATGTAAATTAGGAGATTAGCTATTGCTACTGGTACCGATGACACAATCTTATATTTTGTTTGCACGTCATATACTAGTCTTTGTATATGCTTAGCTAATTCGAGATAGCAAATTTTCGTAAAGAGGACGCGGTAGACGGCAAAGGTCATGCAACAGAGGACAAGGCAAACGGCGAAGCAGCAGTAGGGACACGGATAGTAGTTGATAGTTTTAGGTGTGCTGAAATGACAAACCAGGGGGGGTAAAGGGTTCAGAAACCGCTTTTGTTGTAAATGCACCCAAAAAGATTACCAATATTAACACTACAGTCCTGTTTTTAAATGTAAATACAATTTAAAAGTAAACTATGAAAGAAAATAGTCAGCCAAGCCAGCATTTTGAATCTAAAAGCTTATTACTTTAATAATATATTGATATTATAATAATATATAACAGTTAATAGTTAAATAAATATCGATACACAGTGGAAGCTTCTAGAAAATCTCAGAGCGTCTGACCTCTAACATAAAGTCGTCTTTCTTCGGACAAGTTTGAAAAATTAGAGATTCTCTGAGCGGCGATTTGCCTTTTGTAAGAGAAAAAGATGTTCTAATGAGGCAGCAGCGAGAAGTCTATTTCAGAGAAAAGAAGGAAAAGTGCACCCAAACACATTACCCAAACAACTGGTAGATATGCGGAAAGAATAAAGAAAAGAACAACACTTCTGTGATTAGATAAACTGATGTCTCTGCTATCGTTTAAGCATCAATGAGGAGCGAGGGAGAGACATCGAGCGTCTGTGTCATTTCAAGCTTTTACAATGTATGAAAAGGAGTCTATAGGAAACGCCATAACAAACACCTGCATCTGAAAATCACATTTATTGCAAAAAAAATGCTGCAACTTATTGTGCAATACAGTCATTCATTCATCTGTTCACCCACCTATCTATCTATCTATCTATCTATCTATCTATCTATCTATCTATCTATCTATCTATCTGTCTGTCTGTCTGTCTGTCTGTCTGTCTGTCTGTCTATTCATCAATACATACATTTATGCATTTTTACATGTATCCATCCTACCTAAACATACATACAGGTTTCCATTCACTTATTTCATCTACTGTCAAACTGTCCATTTATCCTCTTTGCCTTCTAATTATCTCTCCATCCATACACCCACCCACCAAACCATCTATACACTCACCCATCCATTTACCTATCCATCCATCCATCCATCCATCCATCCATCCATCCATCCATCCATTTTATCCGTTTATCCATCTATCCAATGATCTATCCAATTATCTATCCATCCATTCATCCATCCATCCACCTATCTATCCAACAGTCTTTCCATCCATTTATCCCTCCCTCCCTCCATCCAGCAATCCATCCATTCCTCCATCCACACATGTATCCCTCCCTTCATTCTTTCATCAATCAACGTACAACACATTTAATCTAAATAGTGGCTCCAGAGAACCTGTAAGAAATCTCTAAAAACACAGGACAGAGGCAGAAATCAAACCACCAACCTTACGATGTCATGTGACACAAATTCTGTTTCTTTCTTTCTTTCTTTCTTTCTTTGTTTCTTTCTTTTTTCCTTTCTTCACTTCTTACTGCCCATCAGTGTGATTCAGTCGCAGCTTATGATCAATTTGCGATTACAGAATAAATCGTGATATTTGTGGGATTTTATTTTAAATATCGAATGATATTTAAGGTTTTTGTTTTAGTGTTAAAAATGTCATTTGATACACACGTGATATTAAAAAGCACCAAAAGCTAAAAACCTGAAGAAAGAAATCTTTATAAACATATAATAATATTAATAATAACAATAATATTAATAAGCTCATAAAGATGATAACATGTTTTTATCAACATTAAACAGTAGCTGGTTTTGATTAACACTTCGGAGACGTCACCTGAGACAGCATTGGGTTTTGGCTGTTTACTGGAACTCTGTTCATATTTTTTCCCAATATGCATCTCTGCATGTAATCTTTATTGTTATGCGAGTGCATGAGAGGGGATTTGTGGGGTTTTTAACATCCCTGACCTCTACCCCACGCTGGGACCCAATCTGGAGTTCTGCAGTGCGTCGGGCATGAGTAAAGGCTGCAGGAATCGGCTTTACACGAGGACGCACATATGGACGCTTGACAAAGAACCTGTCCTCCAGTTCATATATTCATGCTGTACACACTGGACTGTGCAGACTGTGGGGTGAGGTGAACACGGCGCTTGTGTGCTACAACAGCAGTGCAGTGCGAAGTTTTTTAAGAGGCTTGGTTAATATTTACGACCGTGTGTTTCCGCTGACGCAGCCTGGGCTTCTGGGAGCACCGGTTTGGCAACACACACTTCTCACTGCTAAGCACTGAGGTAAATAAAGCTGCGAAGAGAGGACCAAGGAGGCAGCATGGAAAATACTGTATGTAAAGGTATAAATAGGCAATAAAGGGTAAAATTTATTTTATAGCTAATTTTATGGTATCATTTAAAACTGGTTAGTGCATAAAGTTGAAAAAAAAAACATCATATCAACATTTTGAGAATAAACTCTGAGAATAAAGTCGTAATTACGAAAATAATGTAGAAATCATTTAGTATCATTTAATGTAGAAATAGTCGGAAAACTTTCAGAATAAGGTCAAAATTATAAAAATTAGGTTAGAATACATTGAGAATGAAAATTGAAAAATGAAATTACCAAAAAAATGTAGAAACACTTTGAAAGCCAAGCGAAAATAAAGTTGTGAATATTTTGGGAATAATGTTGGAATACTTCAAGAATAAATTTCCAAATTAAAAAAATAAGTTAAAATACTTAAAAAATAAAGTAAAATTATCTAATATAAACACAGAAAACTTTTTAATTAGGTTAAAATGCTTAAAAAAAAAATCAGGACACTTAACGAATAAAATTACAATACTTCAAGAATAATGTCAAAAGTACGAGAATATAGTCAAAATACTTCAAGAATAAAAGTTGTGATTTCGTAAATTAAGACAAAAATTTCGAAAATAAAGTTAGAATCTTTTAATAAGAAAGTCAGGAAACTTTAAAAATAAAATCACAGAACTTTGAGAATAACGTCAAAATTACGACAATAACGGTCAAAAATACTTAATTAAGTTTGCAAATAAATTTAAAATGTCTAAAATAAAGTCAGAATATCTCAAGGATTAAGTCGAAATTACGAAAATCAAGGCGGAATTCTTTGAAAATAAAGTCAGAAAACTTTGAGTAATTGCTAGCGGCACTCCTGATTATGTCTCTGTACACTGATGTCTTCTGACACTGACAGCACAAAAGACACAAAAAGATAGCTTTGATTTGTTTAAAACTAAAAAAATGTTGAAGCTTGCAGGAAAAGTATGCCCTCCTTAAGTGTTTTCATAAAAAACTCTGAGTCACACATTCATCTAGAACATCTTGAAACTAAAAACCCCTGATCCAGCATGACGATGTCCCTGTGCACACAAAAAATCCTCTTATCTCTATGAAGACATGCTGTGTTCTGGATGTTTAGGACTGAAAGAAACTACTCTCATGTCCTGAGTCTGACTTAACCCCTTTAAACTGAAAAACCCCTTTGGGATGAACTGGAACCGCGACTGAACCCCAGACCTCCTCACTATTACATCATCAGTGTCTGATCTCACTAATACTATTGGAACTGAATGATCAAATCAAACAAGTGATTAAAATATTTTCTTTATATTATTTTAACAAGTAATGCTGATGATGATGATGATGATGATGGTGGTGATGATAATGAAGAACACGGCTGTTAATTTTAAACTGGTTTTGGTTTTCATTTTCATTGTTTTTACACATGACTCATTTTAGATTAACTGGGCAGCATGTTAAAGCTACATGTGGTTGTGGGTTTGAATCCCAGGATTGTGAAAAGTCTCTGCCCTCCAACTGAGATTCACATCCTGGTTTTTGTAGGAATAAAGCGTGTGGTGGATGAATAAAGGTGAATAAAAATGAAAATTCTGAGCGGGTAAACAGTTATTTATATTTATTATATATATATATATATATATATATATATATATATATATATATATATATATATATATATATATATATATTGCATATATATTTTTTTGCAGCTGGCTGGCTTTACTTGTGAGTGTGTATCGCTTCTCTGTGAACCATCAGAGCCATTCAGCATCACCACAAAGCTAAATCAATGTAGGCAAAGAGCAGCGTTGTGTGAAACATCTGCTTATGGGAGTGCAATTCAACCCTTGAAGCCTGTGTGCTTTTATCTGAGTGTGTGTGTGTGTGTGTGTGTGTGTGTGTGTGTATGTACAGGGCTAGAGGAAGGTGACTCCTGCAGTGTGTAATTAGACAGCAAACTGCCTCACCAAAAACATGCTGGCTGCCCTGTTGAGCGCATCCATCCATCCCATTCCCACACATACATAACACACACAACACCACACACACACACACACACACACAAACACACACACATGAATCAGTGTTTAATACCTGCCAGTGTTCTATTTGGGTATAAATGTTTCCGTATGTGTCCAAGGACTTGCTGTGCTGTGTGAGAGTGTGTGTGTGTGTGTGTGTGTGTGTGTGTGTTTATAGTGCCCCTTATTGTAGTATGGCTATTACATAAATGGACCAAGCAAACACTCTGCAGATGTTCCACTCATGCTCAACAGTAAACCAAATCCCACTCAAAACATGCTCAAATCTCACTCAAATCACACTCAAATCTCTCTTACATCACACTTGAATCCCACTTATAAACATGCTCAAATCTCACTCAAATCACACTCAAATCTTGCTCAAAACACACTCAAATCTCTCTCACATCACACTTAAAACTTGCTCATATCATACTCAAATCCCACTCAAAACATGCTCAAATCTCGCTTACATCACACTCAAATCTCGCTTAAATCTCGCTCACATCACACTTAAATCTCACTCACATCACACTCAGATCTCGCTCACATTACACTTAAATCCCACTCAAAACATGCTAAAATATTGTTCACATCACACTCAAATCCTGTTTAAATCAAACTCAAATCCTGTTTAAATCAAACTCAAATCCCGCTCACATCACACTCAAATCCTGTTTAAATCAGACTTAAATCCCGATTAAATCAGACTCAAATCCCGCTCTCATCACACTCAAATCCCGTTTAAAATCAGACTCAAATCCCGCTTACATCACACTCAAAACCTGTTTAAATCAGACTTAAATCCCGCTCACATCACACTCAAATTCCGTTTAAATTAGACTCAAATCCCGTTTAGATCAGACTTAAATCCCGATTAGATCAGACTCAAATTCCGTTTAAAATTAGACTCAAATCCCACTCTCCTCACTTAAAACCTGTTTTAAATCAGACTCAAATTCCTCTCTCCTCACACTCAATCCCGTTAATCAGACTTAAATCCCCTTTAAATCAGACTCAAATCCTGCTCACATCACATTCAAATCCCGCTCACATCACACTCAAATCCCAACTCAAAACATGCTCAAATCTCGCTTACATCACACTCAAATCTTGCTTAAATCTCGCTCACATCACACTCAAATCTCACTCACATCACACTCAGATCTCGCTCACATTACACTTAAATCCCACTCAAAACATGCTAAAATATTGTTCACATCACACTCAAATCCTGTTTAAATCAAACTCAAATCCTGTTTAAATCAAACTCAAATCCCGCTCACATCACACTCAAATCCTGTTTAAATCAGACTTAAATCCCGATTAAATCAGACTCAAATCCCGCTCACATCACACTCAATCCCGTTTAGATCAGACTTAAATCCCGCTTACATCACACTCAAAACCTGTTTAAATCAGACTTAAATCCCGCTCACATCACACTCAAATTCCGTTTTAATTAGACTCAATCCCGTTTAAATCAGACTTAAATCCCGCTCACATCACACTCAAATTCCGTTTAAATTAGACTCAAATCCCACTCTCCTCACTTAAAACCTGTTTAAATCAGACTCAAATTCCTCTCTCATCACACTCAAATCCCGTTTAAATCAGACTCAAATCCTGCTCACATTACTCTCAAATCCCGATTAAATCACACTTGAATTCCACTTAAATCATGCTCAAATCCTACTCTGCTGACATAAAAAGCCTATTTTTCCCCTGTTTATGATAACATTTTCAATAATTACTTCAAATGTTTTAAATAAAAAAAAATTAATTTAAAACAGTTTCTTTTTTTTGAAACCGCTTGCTTTTGTTGGGTTTAACTAGCTCACCCTTTGCTGCACTACTATGTTTGTGTAGCACATATATTTTGTTTATATTTTGGGGTCTGAGTGAGCAGTGCTGTGTATTAAGCGAACAGAACGAAATCTTCAGAGAGACGTTTAACGCTCTGAAAGAAAATATTACCGCTACGCTCTCCGTTACGCTCACATGCTTTGCTACACCACCAATTATTTCTGTGCCTGTTAATCATTTCACTTTCATTCTCACTTTAAAAAGGAGAAGAGTTTAACCTGCTAAATCAGAAAACCCTCTTAAAACACACATCATAACAGAAAGACAAGGATGTAAAAAAGGAGTTCGGATTCTTCTGCTGGACTAAGAAATTTTTGGTCTAGTTAACCAAAAAAGCCTCAACTTTTAAAGAATTACTGTCTTTGGATACAAAAGCCAAAGACAATTGAACTTTTTCCATTTCAATATTATCAGAAGCGACTGTACATAATAGCAGCCATAGTCATATTTTTAATGTTTAAAACCCAGATTCACTTTAAATAATACTTAATAATAAAAACACTACTTTTAACAATCCCCGTCTTATTCATAAACATTTCTTTTACAAAGAAAAGAAATGACAAAAACAGCAGAAGTGATTCATCTAAAAGCTCCAACCGGTGAGGGGTTTTAATGTAAAAATTCTGACTGGAGGCATGACAAGTGGAACATTGTTGTGTTCTCGGCAATGTATTCATAGAGTAGCTTTTCCAGCTCGGATGATTCGGATGTTTAATCAATCCATTTCAGCGTATCAGGCAGTGAAACACGGCGTTAGCGTGATCTGCGGATTGCTGTTTGCAGCATTGGCACTTAATAAGAAAAAAATAATTTATCTAGAAATCATTTAGTCAAACATACACTGCCTTTTTCCTCTAAAAAACAAGGTTTTCCTCTTAAGCTTTGCTTTAAATTGGAAAAGTGTTATTAAAGGAATAGTTTACACAAAAATTAATTCGGTCATTAACTCCCCTCTTTCCTGCCATTCCCAACCTGTAAGACTTCTTTCATTTTCGGAAGACAAATTAAGATAATTGTGATGAAATCTGACAGCTTTCCGATTCTTCCATAGACAGCAAGGAAAAAGGAAATTCTTCCTTGATGTAAAAAATCATCTGAAGAGCATTTCCACGGAATCGTGTGCCATCCTCAAAAACGCCATTAACTTTCAGTGAATCTGATGTAAAAACCTTGTGATTATTATGGCTTTAACCATGTGAATTGTGCCAGGGGCTGTGACCATCTCAGTTCAGTACCGGTAATGAAGTGAGACAGGAAGTGTTTTATATGGATTACTTTAATGGCGTAAGTACGATTTTGTCCCATCGTAGAGGGTTGGGGTCAGAGCACAGGGCCCCCTGGAGCAGAAGGGGTTGGGGGTTTGTCACAACATTTTGTTTTTAACCAAAGTTTAAGCAAAAAATAGACTCTTCAATGTTTTAATAGATGTATAATTTTCATCTGTATAATATTCATCCAAAATCCACAAATCCACCAGCTTGACTGGTGACCCCACAGGGTCAATAAAAGTAGCAAGATGATCGATAAATTTGTATGTGACGTCAGTGGTTCAACTATAATATTATTATAATAAGCTACATAGAAAACAAAAGTAATGACTTTATTCTATTTGTTTATGATTTAAAATTTAATTAATAATTTTTTTAGATTATTTTGCTCACTACATTTGAGTTAGTATGTTCTTTCTTACTGTTAATTATTTAACATAGTATGAGTATCAATGAAATTCAGACTTACTTCCTGGTGCACCGCCATGTTGATATTTTTTGACATAGGATCTTTCCATAGGCTCATGGGATAGTAAAGTGTGCGTTGTATGATTACTTCAGAATCCGGGACTTTACGCCTACTGTTTTTTACATACTTATTATTTGTACATACTGTTCGCTTTGCATACTTTTTTCCCCATACTATATAGTACAGAAGTATGCGATGTAGACAGAGGCACAGACTCCAGTTGTGATTGTTGATGCTACTTTTGTAAACTCTACTACACCATTTATCTACAATCCAGAACAAAGCTTATAAACCATCAGTTCTCCTCAATTATTAAGGCTGTATCTCAAAAAAATAGTTTAGCTTTTATAAAGCTTCATATGATACAGTATGTCTCAGAGAAGCTTTGCAGGCATCAGTACTTTAACACCTGGTTTGTGTGAGCTGTGGGAAAGGGAAGGTGTTCAAAAACAGTGTGCAGTAGACATTAATCAGAAGGATGATCTGATCTGCATCATTACTCTTGAATTATTATTCTAGTTTGTAGAATCCTCCAGTTAGATTTGGTGGGGGGTTTTATAATGATGTGGGGCTGATTTACTGCCCCTATTACAGGAGGCCTCAAATGTATAGAAGGAAATATGAAGTCAGAGCTTATTTAGAAAGTCTAATTCCATGAGAGTCTAAATACCCATGGCTAATTTTTTGAGATAAAGTGTGTTGGGACATCGCTGGCTACTAGGGTGAGACATTTTTAGGCAACAAAGCACTAGGGGACATCCTGTAGAGCTGTTCAGAGACTTATGGATAGTGTAAATAATTGGTGTGTAGATGTACAAATAATGCACGGATGGTTGACTGATGTTAAAGGAATAGTGCATAGAATGTTATATATGGTGTAAAGATGGTGTATTACGATACAAATATTGTAAAGATAATGTCAAGATAGGTAGTATATATGTAGATAACGTAAAGTCAGTGTATAGATGGCATATGGTTAGTGTATAGATAATGTATAAATAACATCAAGATGGTGTGTGTATACATATATATATATATATATATATATATATATATATATATATATATATATAGAGATAGAGAGAGAGAGAGAGAGAGAGAGAGAGAGAGAGAGAGAGTGTATAAGTAGTGTATAGATAATGTTAAGATCATCTCTACATCACATAGATGGCGTATGTACAGTGTATGGGTAGTGTATACAATATTATGGTGTATATTTGATGTTCAAATTATGTATTTTGGTGCACAGAAATTGTATAGATGGTGTACAGATAATATACAGATGTGTATAGTTGGTTTATTGATGGTGTGTAAATGGTGTTATGTGGTATTGATGTATAAGTATACGGTCACTGAAAGTGATGTATATGGTAAAGGGGCTTATTTGCCACATATCCCGGTTAAAAAAGTTGTGGTCAGAGTGCAGGGTGTATTCACTACACCCTGCACCAATACACTCTATAGATGTATTGATGGTGTATGGGATGTAAAGATAATTTGTTTATAGATGGTGTACATGTAGTTTAAAGATGGTGTATTATGGTGTATAGATGATGTATAGATAACGAATTGTGGTACATAGATAATACATAGATATAGACGGTGTATTGTTGTACAAGAATGATATAGATGTATAGATGTATTGATGGTGTATGGGTGACTTATAAATGATGTATAGATTTTGTATAGATGGTGTATATATGGTGCACATTTGGTTTCTAAATGGTGTGCAGATGGTATACATTTGGTGTATGGATGGTGTATGAATGATATATTGTGGTACATATATTATGTAAAGATGGTGTATAGTGGTACATGGATATTGTATAGAATACCTATAGATAATATATAGATGGTGTATTGTTCTACATTGATGGTGTATAGGTGTACCGATGGTGTATGTATGGGTAATGTACAAACTGTGTATAGTTTGTCAATAGATGGTGTAAATATGGTTTATAGATGGTGTATAGATGATGTATAGTTGGTTTATTGTTCTACACTGATGATGTATAGGTGTATTGATGGTGTATGGGTAATGCACAGATTGTGTATAGTTTGTCAATAGATGGTGTAAGTATGGTTTATAGATGGTGTATAGATGGTGTATTGTTGTGCACTGATGATGTATAGGTGTATTGATGGTGTATGGGTAATGTACAGATTGTGTATAGTTTGTCAATAGATGGTGTACATATGGCTTATAGATGGTGTATAGATGATGTATAGATGGTGTTTTGTTGTATGTTGATGATGTATAGGTGTATTGATGGTGTATGAATAATGTACAGATTGTGTATAGTTTGTCAAGAGATGGTGTACATATAGTTTATAGATGGTGTATAGATAACGTATAGATGGTGTATTGTTGTACACTAATGATGTATAGGTGTATTGATGGTGTATGGGTAATGTACAGATTGTGTATAGTTTGTCAATAGATGGTGTACATATGGTTTATAGATGGTGTGTAGATGATGTATAGATGGTGTATTGATGGTGTATGGGTAATGTACAGATTGTGCATAGTTTGTCAATAGATGGTGTACATATGGTTTATAGATGGTGTATAGATGATGTATAGCTGGTGTATTGTACATTGATGATGTATAGGTGTATTGATGGTGTATGGGTGATTTATAAATGATGTATAGCTGATGTGGATATTGTGTATCACTGGTGTATCGATGGTGTACATATGGTTTAGAGATGATGTATTGTGGTACATAAATAATGTATAGATGGCATATATGATGATGTATAGATGAATTGATGGTATATGGGTAATGTAGTCATGTAGTAACATTGATGTATTATAGTGTATAAATCTTGTTTAGATGAGAACATAAGCTTGTAAGCCTCAGGATGTTAACAGTATTTTATCAGGAGTTCTGTATTAATATCATACCTCAGGCACAAACTATTTTCTCTGTTGTTCGTGATTATATGAACCTTGAACTTCAGCACAGTTTATTTTGGTGATTTCTTCAGATAGGTGCAGAACCAGAGGCAGTATCTGACATCTACATGCAACCAAATACAATCATGGGGTCAAATAAAAAGTGCTTTTAAATTGTGTTTATAGCAAATATGTGCCATGAAGGCGTATAATTTTCCTTTTTTATGACGCCATTGTTATTGTGTCCAGCTTTCTTTAGACTATTAAGATATACAATTCTTAATGAATAGCAATGTTGCCAGATGTGTTTTCGAGCGATACAGTGCAGTGCTAAAACTAACTCCACATCCTAATGCAACCTTTCTTAATTATTATATACCCTACTCCCACTGCACATGAATCATCCTAATGCTAACCCACCGTACCAACCAATATTCCACTGGCATTCCGCCAACGTTCCACCATCCCATGCACCGAATAAATATTTCCTTATACCATCAAGGTGTCTCTTCTTGCAGAACCTCTTTTACTTGACTTCAGTGCAAAGAATTTAAAAACTCCACTGGACTGGAGGTCTTATTTCATAGTTTAAGGTTTTAGAGGCACTGAGTTCAGTCTAACTATACATAATTAAAAAAGCATTTAGACAAGCTTTGGGTTGATTCGCATTTATTGGTTAACCTCTGAAGCTAAGCCAGAAAAAAGACAGTGGTGGCTCTTGATTCCTGCATCATCGAAAATATTCCCTCAGATTAATGTAATAGTGCTGTGCTGCCATTTTTAGCTCGAATTTCTTTCTCTTTTTCAGGTTCTATCAGATTTGCAGAGGTTTAGTCGCCTTTAACCAGAGCCACCTTCCTAAAACAACCCAAGACAGACTCGATTTATGAGGTGCTGGCTACCTCGAGCAAACCCAGCTGAATAATTTACATTGTGCTCAGACAAGCGTGCCTGGAATGCCCGATGTGGCAGTGTGTGTGGCAGACCGTGTGTGTGTGTGTGGGTGGGTGACTGAGGAAAGAAAATTTGTACATGGATAAGGCGGAGGGGCACAAAATTCGTTTAAGAGGTGTGTGTGTGTGGGTGGAGTCACAGTAAAAAGAGGCAGTTGGGAATGGTAACAATTGACAGGAGGCGAGAAAGCGGTAATTTGGCGTGCGATTTTTCAGCCTCGACTGGGCAGAAAAAATTTGTCAATGTGATAACGGTTAACTGTTAATTGTGCATCATCATAGATACGCGTGTTCCACTAACAATGTGCCAATTAACATGCTAAAATCTTTAGATTTTTAGATTGGATGAAATTCAGCAGTTTGTTTTTGACCTGATTTTTCTGGTGACTCTTAAACTCACGGCTTTATAAAGTAGGTAAAAAAAAAACTACATTCTTTTACGATTATTACAAAAAGTATATGAACTACATAGCATTCAACTTTTAATAGGAGAAAAAAATCATGAAATGATGACACATCGACTTAAGCTTTACACTTTACCCGCTTTACATCCAGCTCGTAATCTCACAACTCACTTCTCCATTTCATCTCCAGTGTGTCGATCTCTTCATCTCTATATTGGTGTGTTTTCAGACTTTAATCACATGACCTGGTGAGGAACATTTCAACAGTGCTGCTTTAAGGTCAGTAAAGTGTCATTATTTAGTCTTGATCTTTTTGGAACTATGAAGAGGCTCATTATTAGCCTGCTAGCTTCAGAGCTCAGTGAGACAATCGTTATAACTGGTCTCTGGAGAAGCTGGTACTCCACCGCAATGTCATCGTTAATCTTTCAGGTTTATCGACTATAAGCCTTGATGTGGGAGACTTCAGATGATGAGGTTTGAGGGAGAGAAATGGAGAGGAGAGAGAGAGAAAAAAAGGGAGAGAGAGAGAGAGCATCAACAATACTGATTAATTATTAGTGTCCGCTATATTAATTGAGCTGCATTGTTAAGCTCTAAAGCATATGTGCACCTTTTATACACCCAGAGGCTAAATATTCTTCTTAGATCTGCTTTGTTTGTCCTCAACTTTAAAATAATACTAATAAATAAATAGTTCCCAAATCTCCTGGCCTGCCTTGGTGCTAGAAATAAATGGTTGAATATTATATAAAGTAAATAAAATGTCCTGTTGAGTGAGATAATGAGGATGAACCTGGAAAAAAGGATGACAGAAAATGAGAGAGAGCAAGTTAGAGAAAGAGAGAGAGAGCGAAAGAGAGATAGACAATCAGATAGATAACTAAAAAGAAATAGATAGATAGAGAGAGAGAGAGAGAGCTAGAGAGCGAGAGAGAGAGATAGAGAGAGGAGAGAGAGAACAAGAGAGATAGACAGTAGATAACTAGAGAGAAAAAGACAGAGAGCGAGAGAGATAGATAATAGATAACTAGAGAGAAAGAGACAGAGAGAGATAGAGAGAGAGAAAGAAGATGTAAGCCGGCTTTGGAATAAAACAGAGAATCAGATGTATATTATAACTCCTCACACAGTTACAGAATGATGTGTTTGTAAATTCATGCAGTGTGTTTTTAAATTCATGCAGTGTTTGTGTGTCTGTGTATACTCGACTCGAGCTTAAAGGATACATCTGTGAAATTAAAGCATTAATGTCCCGCTATGTTTAACATGTCTCAGCAGCAAAGACTTAGTATGATTTTTATTTATCAGCCCACTGTTAGTTGCATTATTATCAGTTATTACCATGTTATTACACTATTGTTACATTATTACTACACTGATATTACACTATTGTTACATTATTATTATTACAGTGTTATTACACTATTGTACTATTATTACAATATTAACTATATTATTATTAAGCCTATTCTTACTGACACTATTATTAGTTCCGTCAAATCAGGTTACAGTAAACTGAGTTTTATATACTGATTAAGATGTAAATGACTTACCAAGCTTTAATTAACCAGTTGTGTAAAAAATACAACAGAGTAACATGATGAAGCTACTGTTTCCATGACAAAGGGTTTTATCTATATTTTAACATGCGCCTTTTGGTCTTTCTTTTTGTCTTTCTTTCTTTCTTTCTTTCTTTCTCACAATAAACATTTATGACGTGAGCAGCCGCAGGTCGTTTATCAGCTTTATATGAAACGACTTGCTTATAAAGATCAGACTCTAAAACTTTCCTGCTTTTGTTTCAGATGTTATCTGTAGCTCCTGCACCTCTTACAGACTCGCATTACAGTGCAAATAAAAATGATGCGATTAGGCTGAGAGAGAGAGAGAGAGAGAGAGAGAGGAAACTGATATCAACCCCTCCACTAAAGCTTGATGGTACAGATTCTTGGCTTTAACTCCAGCTATAGGGGACAGGCTTACAGTGTATCTCTGTGGGGCTTTGACTAATTCAGCTTTAATTGTCCTTCAGGAAGTTGAAGTAGACCGTCTGGGAGATCTTTATCACACACCACCGACCTGAAAGCACGACTCGGTGCCTCGCTCTTCGTATTGCAGCAGCATCGATCTTTCTAATGCGTAATCATGAAGATGAAGTGGAGACGCAGTTATTACCGGGCAGTTTCCCCATCCTATATCATATTTATCCAGCCGAGCGCTTGTTAATTAGCTAATGAGGTGAAAATCGGGTGGCAGACTGAAGATAACAATAAGCTGCATCACCGAGGCGCCGTTATAAACCCTCAGCGCATGCGCTTAATGATACGTGCTGCTTAATGGCCCTCTCATTAGCAGTAGAAGACACACTGATCCGTGATATCAACATATGCAGCATGATGGAGATGCTGATTTATTTATTCATTTATTTGTTTGTTTGTTTGTATGGTTGGTTAGTTGTTTGGTTAATTTTTAACTGTATTCATTACATTTCTTTGTTTGTTATAAATAAACAAATGTGAGAAGATTATTTATCTATGAGGAGATATTGATTCATTCAACTATTTATTAATTTATTCCTTTATTAATTCATTCATTCATTTGCATATTTATTTATTTGGTTATTTGGTTGACTGAATTTTTATATTTGTGAAATCTAAACGTATTTATTTATTTAGTTTGTTTGTTTATTTGTTTGTCTATGTTTTTGTTTATTTGATTGGTTGGTTGGTTAAGTTGGTTGTTTAGTTGTTTTGTTTATAGATTTTAATTGTATAACCTTAATTGTTTAATGTAATAGAAGATACACTTTTTATTAATTTGTTTGTTTATTTATTAGTTTGTTTGTTTGTTTTATATCGGTTCATTTTGAATTGTGGTAATCATATTTCTTTGTTTATTTATGTTTATGGGATGAAAGGTGCATTTATTTGTTTATTTTTTAATTTGTTGTTTGACTGGTTGTTTATTCGGTTGTTTGGTTAATTGATTAAAATTTGAATCCTATTTGTTTGTTTCTCTTTGCAGGATGAGAGATTGATTTATTTGCTGATTTATTTGTTTATTTATTTGTTTGTTTGATTGGCTGATTTGTGTTAATTATATTTGTCTGTTTGCAAACTTTTATGTGCATTTATTTAAATAGTTAATTAAATATTCACTTTTTTATTGATTTTAACCTTATTAATTTAATTTTCTTTCTTTTTTTGCCGATTTATTGATAGATTTTTCCTTTAACTGCTCTCACATTTGTCGTCAGAAATAAAAATCATTGTGTGTTTATTTTGGCACAGATTTTACACACAGATGTCCTTCCTGCTGCAACCCTTCATTTTGTAATCTGGGACTGAGACCAGCGCTGAGACAGCGTGAACACGACTCATGTGACTCTCCCGGTGCCCGGGTCACTTCCCAGACTGAAAATACAGCAACAGTGCAGGATTCCAGCCATCGAACCAGGAAACAGGACAGAAAATATGATAAAACTAAATTTTAAAATTTTATTCTGTCAGTACTTACTGGGAACTGCTACTCCTTCTTGTTGCTGCATTTCCTGGAATTACCAGTTCCTTCCTAACATTTCAGTTAGCTGATATTTCTCACACACTGCTGGACTGAGTTCAGGTTTCATTTTTAAAAACGAAAGCCTGATGTCACAAGTGTGAAAGTAGAAATGGTAGAAAAATTTTAATAAAACCTTTTAATCAAAGCTTCTTAGTCTAAAGGATTCACACAATAACACATTAAAATCTACTGAGCTGTTTATATTTTTATCACTTGTTTTGATATTTTTTGTTACATTTTATTACTTTTGGACATCAAAGAAAAAAAATGCACATTTTCTGTTTTTTTTCATCTAAAATGTTCAATTTCGAAAAATCTGGCAACCACCACAGGCAGTTTGTAACATAGAATAATTTTTAAAATCACCTAAACCCGAACCCTTGTTGTGTTGATTTCTTTCTTTCTTTTTTATTATCTTTCTTTTAGTTTTTCTTATTTTATTTATTTCAGACTTTCTGTCTTTCTTGCTTTCTTTCTTGCTATTTTATTCAATTTAATCATCTTCCCTCCCTCCTTCCTTCCTTCCTTCCTTCCTTCCTTTCTTTTTTCTATGTTCTTCCTTTTAACCATGTTTCTTTCTTTCTTTCCTTCTTTCTTTCTATTTTTATCTAAAATGTTTAATTTATAGATATCTGGCATGGCCTTTGCAGACATGATCTAACACAATTTTTGACAAGGACACAAAGTTTTAGGAGCAAATATAATAAAGTTGTTTTCACGCGGCTGAGCAGCCCGGCGTGGGTTAATCTGGGCTGCTGGAGCAGTGTGAGGACGCCCGGCCTGTTCCGACCACATGATCAACCTTTTTTTTAATTTGATCTCGTCGTCCTTTCATGCATCCCTCCGGCAAGGAGTGCGCATCTGTTCCAAAACACGTTTTAAAGATTTTATTATCCTCCTTCTGAATGTCCCTTCCACCACACTACAGCCTACACAGACATGCACACACACACACACACATTTTCCGAGTGTCCGGGCAAGAGCTAGAAGGGATGGACAGATGATGCCTGGATAAAAAAAATAATAATAATAATGAAGTGTTTTGAGGAATACAAGGTAAAACATGCTCAGCAAATCAGGCTAATGCACAGTGCAATTCAAGTAGGGGTAAATTTAAGCAACATGCACACACACACACTTTTTTTTCTCTTTCCTTCTTCCTGGTCCTGAGGAGCTCTAATAAAATATGGCAAGGCCTTGTGCGATTTATGAGCTCTATCAATTTTCCTCCACCTTCATCTTGTCGCCGGTTTGCCTCTCAGACCCTTTATTAATTGCGCAGCACAGAAAAGTTAGATTACCAGGAAGAAGGAAGTGCTGCTGCTGCTGTATAGCGAAGAATCCTGCTTTCATTATCATCATCATGTGCTTGATATGTCAAGATGTTCCACTAAAGATGTTTTGAAGTTGGAGATGGTAATGATCTTGAAGGCAGAAACTTACCTGGACTCTGAATCCTTTAAACCCCTTTGAACTGGGATGGACTAGAACCCCGACTGAATCTCAGACCTCCTCACAATTACATTATTAGTGTCTAATCTCATTAATACTATTAGAACTGAATAATCTAATTCACACAGTCACATGACCCAATCTAGTGGAAAACACGCACACGTTCAGAGGTGACTATAGGAGGAAGAGTGAGACTAAGATCTGAAATAGGATGTTAAACATAAAAGGATCCAGATGTGATCAGATGTGTGTTCAATTAAGATTTTGCCATATTAATTGAAGATCTTGCTGATCTCAATCTGAAGATTATTTCCCAACAACTTTGAAAGACATTCTTTTTGTATCATTGAGATTTTCGGAAAAGGCAAAAAAAGTAAATTTGAATATAAAAAAACAAAACCCACATACCGCACTGCTTTGGCAAATTCGAGCTCATTTATTATAGGTTAAATGCAGTAACAGCCAAAGTCTCGATTCATAAAAATAAATTGAATGTACATCGCTAAAAAAACAAAACAAAAGCATTTAGTTCAAATATTTTACTGTCATATCATCATATCATCATTTACTAAAAATCTAAATTACATTTCATTCATGTGTGTGTGTGTGGGTGTGTTTGTATACTTAATTTAAGTCAATTTTATTTTAGTTGTTTTGCACTTTCAACAATGAACATTGTCTTAATGCAGCTTTACACAGAAAGCAGTAACAGTAAAAAAGTGTAAGTTTGTCCCTAATAAGCAATCTGGTGGTGACTATACAAACTTCTATAAAATGTTACAAAGCATGTGATTTGAGCGTGAGCTCTAATTGGCTTGCTATAAACCCTCCCACTTTTGTTGTTAGCAAATTAATAACGAATCAACCATTTTTCTATTTTTGGCCTCTTGTGATTGTATCGTTCACATTGAGTCTCATTTCTCCTCAGCTGGATGTAATGTAAGTTATGTCTTTTATTGTTTTCTATTTGGCACCTCTAGTGGACAAGTTCAGTATTACAGCCTTTATCTCTGAATCCGATTGATTATATACGAGTAAATTATTTGAATCATTATCTTGATTACATTATCACTGATAATAAAAACATACATTAAACTTAAATTTACTGATTTATGCTTAATTTATTGGATTCTTTAACCGTCGACTTTAATGTTAACATATTCAGTATTTTAGCTAGTAGTGATGTTACATCATCACCATTGGCTAGTTACACTTCTGCATTACTAGCAGATTGCTTTTTCAGTTTGCTTGTAAACTATTCTATACAATTTCATGCTGGTATTTCCAAGAGAGATTGTGACAACTACTCTCCGGCCAGATATTGTCATTTGGTCCATGGTGGAGAAAAAAGTCCTCCTTATTAAACTCACCATCTTCCGGGAAGAAGGCATGACAGCAGCCAATGAAAGAAAGCATCTCAAGTATTTTGAGCTAGCAGTGGAATGCCAAGAGGCGGGCTGGAGAGCCAGGGTCTACCTAGTAGAGGTTGGGTGTCTGGGTTTTGTGGGTAGATCAATAGTCTCACTGCCCCATGATGCAGCAATGGCAGGGTCAAACCTGCATAAAGCTATAAAGGAAGTGGGAGAGGAGGCAGAGAACGAGCTTCTAGCGGTGGCTCTGGAGAAAGCATAATGGGTGGGGGCCAACACCTCTGTAAAGGTAGCTCCATGGGGTGGCGGGGAGATGTCCCCTATCTGCCACTGCCCAGCTACATTTAAGCAAAAAAAAAACAATCAAAGTTATACTGCAATTCCACAGCTTTTAAAGCAAGACAACACTAACACACTTTGGCAGTTGTGAGGTTTTTTATAAGCAGATTTATAAGGACGGTGTTGAAAGTTTATGAAGTTGATTTCATCAGTGTCACTTCATATCCTTCCTTTGCCGTCAAAAAAAAAATCAAAATAAAGGAAATTTCTATTAAATAAAGTCGATATTCATACAAAATTATTCAGATTTAGATTGAAAGGAAATGAAAGGAAACTTTATTTCTGTTTTTGTTAGTTAATATTTATTGTTTTATTTAAACTTTTTACATTTTTTAAAGGTTTAAGCTAATAAAACTTTAAATATAATTAAACTTTACCGGTGATTAGCTAAACTAAGTTAGTGTAAGTTAGTCTATTTTGCCTAAATAAGCTGTCGATAAAATACGGATTGGCTGGCTGGCTGCCTTCAAGTCACTCTTTCCAAACATAGCAACAAAACCTAGAAGATGCTAGCAGATGATTCATTTCTTCAATAATTGTTGAAGTTAATTGGTTTATAAGGCGATGGTGGTCTCTCTTTTCTGACATTCAGTGTATAGGTTCTCCAAATGATCATTTCTACCTGATCTCAGCTGGAAAGAAAATGACGAATGATAAATGAGGGAAGCTGAATGGAGAGATGCCGAGAAAGATGCTGAGTCAGCACTTCCTAGCGTGGAATCATCCATAGCTGCCATTGGAGCTCTCAGAGCTCAGTGTGCACTGAAGGCTTCCTGCATGGGAGGGAAATGACCTGCCTTCACTGCCCTGACACACACTCCATCTTTAGCTCCAGGTCCCTTTTCTTTCTGAGGAAAGATAGTTTTTATAATTAAGTACTTTGCTTATGGGTGCAACTAAAGGTGCTTTCACCTCCCTGACTGATCACCTCAAAGTGTCAGGTTGCTGAAATGAGTCATGATGATGGTGCGAGATCTTCTTCAATCTGCTGAATGTAGATACGGTAAATAGATCTGCTTTATCACCCAGCATGACCAATTAAGCACCAGATGCTTGACCATGGATGTTTCTTGAATGGATTTGTGAGGGTTTTAGTATCTCAGTGGAACAGGTGTTGGACGTTCAGGGATTCAATTCCTGGTAACACTAAGCTGCACCTGTTTGGCTCCTAAAGGGCGTTGGTTAAATTGCAGAAATGTAAATCTAACGATACAGAACTAATATTGGTAGAGACTGGTTCATCACCAGAACCCAACACAACACTGACTTCAGCTACTGAATAGAAAATCTACAAACTCAACACGAGTCATACCAATGAGAAAATCGTGAATAAATAAGTACAATTGCTCTGGTTACAAGTTGTTCCTGAGGCTTTTGGCACTGGTGGTCCTAATTATGAGTTCTCTCTCAAATCTGCACATTCAAAAACAAAATAAAGTTTAATGGGCTGCTGAGGGGCCACTTGGGCGCTCTGAAGCCTTTCATGAGGCAATTAGCTAAGGTGCTGAGTTGGAAAATCGTCGCCTTGAATCTTCCTGACTTCCCTACATTAAGCATTATTATTATTATTATTTTAAAGAGCTCATTTTGTTTCAACTTAACTTTTCCTGTATGCATTGTTATTAAAATTAAGTAGTATAGTGAGGGGTCAATTGAGAAAAAAAAATAACAGTTGTTTTCCACCAGCTATTTGGAGAAAATGCGGCTAATTAAGTTTTACAGATAAGCGCAGTAAGAGTGCTTATGCGTCTATGCTGTGTTTTCTCGAGCGGTTGCCATGTTGGAATTAAATTAATGTATTTGTGTGACTTTTAGTGCTCACACTCCAAGCCTGAGAACGCAAGATAAACGGAGGAACTCAGATGAGCCGGCACAAGCTAATCGAATACTGCAGCACAGCGTAGAAGTGTTTTGTCTTGTATTGTGAAATGACGCTGTGCTAACAATAGTGTTGATGAGGCTACTTTATTAGCCTTGCTTGTTTTGTTGGAGAAAATTAAATTAGCAGCAACTCACTGGGGAATTCTGCGCCTCTGTTTGTATTGTTTCAGAAAGATTGAAACCAGTCAACACACTCTAGACCAAACTAGGAGGAAACAAAATGTCTTGTGTTTAATGATTTTGAGGGAGTTTTCAGTTCGGCGTGTGGATGATGAAGCCTGTTTGCATGCTGCAGCTGGTCCGGTGCCAAGAACTGTGCCTCGTGCCAGGTGGTGCTTTATTTCTCACACAAGCTAAACTAACCTTTAGCTCTTTACACCAATGTGAGTTCAAACATCCAGCTGTGACTTGGCTCTTGGCCCATTTTCGACTTATCTGCGCTGGGGTCACTCCACTCTGCCCTCCACCCAAGCGCTAACTAAAAACTATTAAACCTTTGAAAGCTGATGTGTTAATTTGATAATGACATTGCTGGTAAATTCTTTATATAAAAGACACAAATTATGATGTCAACATAAAAGTGATTATGTTGATGAATGACTCACTAAATAAATGTTAATTATACATCATTGAAAATATGTATTTTGTCTATTAGATTCTAGAGACCTGCAATGGACTGGAGACCTGTCCAGGGTGACCCCTGCATTTTGCCAGATGACAGCTGGGATAGACTCCAGCAGATCCCTGTGACCCTGATTAGAAATAAGTGGGTATAGACAATGGATCAGTGAATGGATAGATGGATGGATGGATAGATGGATGGATGGATGGATCAAAGGGTGAATAGATGGATTTTAGAGACCAATAGCCCGGAATGCCTGGTAACTAAAGCCCCAAGGACCCCAAATAATAACTGATATATATCCATTTCAGATTAAAAAAGGTTACAATGTCAAATTCTCTAAATCCACTCCAAGCCCTTGCTGAGGAGGTCATTCCCTACATCACCAGGGACACTGGTCTGTATGAACAGTCCCCCTGACTTTGCTGTTGATTAATAGGCCAGACTGGTGCACTGCAAAAAGAAGATAATGAAGGAAGTAATGCTCTGTGTGTTCTAGCCCGTGTTCCAACCTTTATCTGGTTTACATTTAACAATCAATCATTCTGGCTGCGCCTGGATACAACTTGACTGAATTGCAGCTTACTTCCACTCTCACCCTTCCCACTTCATTCTGATAGGAGCTCATTTGGTAAGTCTCTGAACAGAGCTTGCATTCTACCTCCTCCGCAATTTTGCGTCATACTTCATCATAGATGTTTAGGATAATTGAAAAGGGCTTTTAGGTGGCAGGTCTCTAACAGGCACAGCTGTGGACACATACAAACTCACAATCAGTGTTTAGTTGGTGGTCTGTAAGAAAAAAAAACAACAAACAGATGTTTCTTTTTTTTAGTAAGTTCAGGCTTCATAACAAAAGCAGCTGTCAAATCCCAATGAAGACAGAACTGTCTTTGTGCTTGTCAGCGGAGTCATGGTGGAAAGCTTCAGTGGTCGTCAGTTTTCATGAAAGAGGTGTGGCTTTGTTGACTGTCAGTCACAATTTTATAGATATGGCCTCTGTTCTTGTAAGTTTTAATGATGGAGGTTGTAGCCTTGCTGCTGGCCAGTCCCAAAGAGGAGGGCTTGGCTTATGTAGTGATCAGTCCTACTAATTATGGTGTGACCTCTGCTTGAAGGAGGTGTTTGAAATTGTATACTGTATACTTGTCTGTCCTTGGTCTCTGTGTTTGTAGCTGTAGCATTGTTAGTCCTAATTATGGGGTAATGGCTTCTACATGAAGGAGCTATTCCTGTCAGTCTTGGAAAAAAGACTTGGCTTGTGTACTTGTCGGTCTCAATAACAGATTTGTAGATGGGCCCACTTGTCGGTTCCAATAAGGCAGCTGTGTCTGGAGTGCTAGTAAGCTCCAATGAAGAAGTTGCCCACTGTGTTAAATAGTTCCAATAAGGCTCTGCTTGTACCAGTCCAGTGAAGATGCAGTGCTGTTTAAACCAGTCAGTGGTCCTGTTTAAAAGCTGTGTAAAAATCCCATTGAAAAAGGCAGTGTCAATGGACCTACCATGCCTTTAAGACCCATCAGTCTGTGTTAAATCCAGGAAAAAGATGCCTTGCACCCAGTCAGTCCATGTCCAGGGGTGTGCCTGGACCTACCATAGCCTTTGCACCCATCAGTCTTAATAACAGATGCATAGCCCTGTGCTTCTCAGTCCTGGTGTAGGGGTGTGGCCTTGACAGTGTTCTTGATAGAACCAATAATTTAGGCATGCCTTTAGTGTCTATTAGTTTTAGTTTACTTGATACGAAGGACCACTTTAATTGTTTAGCCCGGATTAGGGCATGCCGGATTATATGACCTCCGACTCCTTCTTTGTTTAATACGAGGACATTACTAAAACACACTTGTAAACACAATAATTTAGGATCTTTGGTATACTTGTCCTGTGGACGGATTAGGTATATATATAGGTTCTTTAGGATATAAATTACGTTTACCTTTTACTTGCTTCAATGGTATCTCTCACGCTCTTGGTCAGGAGTCTAAATGGGCCCGATCTTACTTTGACTCCTTCTTTAAAGGAAATATAAATATTGTAAGGTCTGTGGACATTGGGATATATAGGTTCAAATATAAAAGTTACCTTTTACTTGCTTCAATGGTATCTCTCACGCTCTTGGTCAGGAGTCTAAATGGGCCGCATCATTTTTCTTTTCTTTAAAGGAAATATAACAGAAAGTCAGTCTCCAGTCTGTATAAACTATTGTGAAGTATATTTGAATTTGTTGATGATATTAAATATATTTAATTTTGCCTTCTAATGTTACTAATTAGTAATTGATTATTTTTATAGATTATGATTGGACAGAAAAATGAGCAATACGATCCCATAGATGTGTGTTTATTGTAAGTATATTAAAATAAAATTAGACCATTTACAGTTTGGAATGATGTATTTATTTAGTTTTTATTACCATGAACAAAAAAGTATATAAGTAATATTTACCGTTCAAAAGAAACAAGCAAGCTGGGGGCACCAGTGCTCCTGAGGACCTTGGGGGTTCAAAGATAAAAGATGACAGATGAAACAAACAGTTATTTTTTTTGCATTACACAAAAAAATAATCACTCGTCTACTTTTGGTTACATTTCCTGCTTTCTGAATCAACTTTTATCTTTTTCAACCGTTCGGTCATTATGTCGCCTTTTCTATTTCTTGTTGGTTGGCATGCGGTAGAACCTATTAATCACCATGAAACGTTCTTTAAAATGTGAGGTTCTGTTGGTGGTGAATTAAGCGAATAATCAATCTCCCCTTACAACTAAAGGGGGATTTTAGTTTTAAACTTTATATAAGATTTATAATATTTATTCAATTGATGTTTTTAAGAGAGGCTGTTCAATAGGTCAGTATAAATATGGAGACGAGTCTTTGAGTCAATGATTTCTTCTTTAAGTCAGTAATTGTGAATCTAGAAAGGCATCACACTATCTAAAAGTATAGTTACACACCCCAAATACTCGTTTTATAGATTTTCCAATCTTTTCTCAATGCAACACAAACCATACTGCTATACATTATGTACCTTTAATGCTTGTCGTGGGGAAAAGCAATTGGAGGCTGAAAAACCGTGTGTAATGGCCCGAGTTGGCATAGTTCGCCTTTACAAATCTGTTTTGATTCAGCAGCACTAAGTGATGCACGGCTCGCTTGGCCTTTTTCATTACTCCGGCATCGAAGGGCCTGCAGCAGTGCGGCCTCGTTATTAAAACCTACACCATTTAATGCTGAAACAGCCATGCGTCTCAGCATTCGAGAGGAAATTATTTTAATGATCCTACAACCTCGTCATCTTCAGCGTTATCTCAACCCAGAAGCTGTGGCTAGAAAACCAAGGACAATTGTACAATTTAATCAAAAGAGCAATGAAGATAGATAAATAGCTTCTAGAAGCCATGATTAATACTGTCCTGTAATGCAGTGATGCTGAAAACTATTCTTCTTTATGAATTCATTTACTTTTATACCATGTATCTTATCAGCCTTAAGATATCTATAGTGATGATCTTTTTAAAAGACTGTTGAACGGTTAAATTAGATTTTAGTTGTTCCTAAACTTACATTAGATATCATGCTGATTTATTCAGGTAGCATTTTTTTCTCTCGTTCTCTCCAGCTTTCTAAAAGCTGCATTATCAGGGGTTTTTTTCCAGCATAAACTTGCTAATGCTTGCTCAAAAAATGGTAAAAAAAATCACCAGATGACACTTTTCTAAGGAATTTGCAATGAATTGAGTGAATTGGAATTTTTTTTTAATAAAAAAATTTAGTGAGGTTTAATCATAATCAAAATTTAAGCTACATAAACATAAAAATGGTTTAAAGATCGAATAGCTATTTTTATACTGTAACTTTTACAGTGAGATGAAATAACGTTTCTCCAGGACCCCCCGGTGCTACACAAAACATAGAATTTACAAAACAACAAAGAGCCACTAAACAGGATAGACATGAAGTGCATGTCAGTGCAGACAGTGCAGAAACAGACAGTGCAATAAACAATACAAACATAACAAGGACAGTGCAAAAAGACAATAAAGGACGGGACATAACGGAATAGCGCCAACAATACTGTAGATGAGGTAGACACGAAATGTGCAAATTACAACAGTACTGTGCAAATAGCATTGTAAAGTGAGTAACGTAACTATAGTATTGTAAGTGACTATAGTATTGTAAAGTAACTGTGCTTAACAAAAAATGTTCGAGTGTGTGCGTATTTGTGGGTTGAGGTAGTTCAGTTCAGTGTGTTGAGCAGCCTGATGGCTTGAGGAAAGAAAATGTTACACATTCGGGTTGTGAGGGTCCGAATGCTGCGGTATCTTTTCTCAGAGGGAAGGAGTGTGATGAGTGAGTGTGGGGGTGTGTGGGGTCCTCCACAATGCTGTTAGCTTTGTGGATGCAGCGTGTGGTGTAGATGTCCGTTATAGAGGGAAGAAAGACTCCGATGATCTTCTCAGCTGTTCTCATTGTCCTTTGCAGGGTTTTGCGATCCGAAACGGTGCAGTTCCCGAACCAGGCAGTGATGCAGCTGCTCAGAATGCTCTCGATGGTCCCTCTGTAGAACATTGTCAGGATGGGAGCTGGAAGGTGGGCTTTCCTCAGTCTTCGCAGGAAGTAGAGGCGCTGCTGGGCTTTTTTGCTAATAGAGCTGGTATTAAGTGATCAGGTGAGGTTCTCTGTCAGGTGGTCACCAAGAAATTTAGTGTCCTTGACGATCTCTACCGAGGAGCCGTCGATGTTCAGCGGAGAATGTTCGCTTCTTGTTTTTCTGAAGTCAACAACTATCTCCTTAGTCTTGTCGACGTTCAGAGACAGGTTATTGGCTTTACACCAAGCTGTTAGCTGTTTCACCTCCTCTCTGTATGCTGACTCGTCGTTCTTGCTGATGAGACCCACCACGGTCGTGTCATCGGCGAACTTGACATTGTGATTTGAGCTGTGCATTGCTGCACAGTCATGAGTCAGCAGAGTGAACAGCAGTGGACTCAGCACGCAGCCCTGTGGGGCCCCAGTGCTCAGTGTGGTGGTGCTGGAGATGCTGCATCCAATCCGGACTGACTGAGGTCTTCCCGTCAAGTCCAGGATCCAGTTGCAGATGGAGGTGTTCAGGCCCAGCAGGCTCAGCTTCTCAATCAGATGCTGAGGGATGATTGTGTTAAATGCTGAACTAAAGTCTGTGAACAGCATTTGTACGTATGTGTCTTTATTGTCCATGTGTGTGAGGGCCAGGTGGAGCGTCGTCCGTGGAACGGTTTGGATGCTATGCAAACTGTAATGGGTTTCAGTGTGGGGGGCAGCAGGGTCTTAATGTGCCCCATGACGAGCCTTTCAAAGCATTTCATCATGATAGGTGTGAGTGCGGGGCGGGACGGTAGTCATTGAGGCTGATTATTTGTTAAAAACAATAGTAACCATTTATTTTTATTAGGACACAATGCTGAGCAGTGATTGGTTGTTGAAAACAGTAGTAATTATCAATAAGTTATTGAAAAACAATGCTGACCAGTGATAAGTTGTTGAAAACAATAGTAATTATTTATTGGTTATTGGGAAACAATGCTGACCAGTGATTGGTTATTAAGAACAATAGTAGTTATTTACTGTATTGGTTAATAGAAAACAATTTTGGCCAGTGACTAGTCATCGTTAACATCAGTAATCAGCAATTGGCCATTCATTACATTTCTGATCAGTGATTGTTTTTAGGAAACAATGGTGAATTCTCTCTCAACAAAGCGGACCAGTGGTTGCTTGTTGGTAAAAGGGGGTTTTAGTCATATACCCATTAAACTGGGTAACATGGGTAACCTGTTATTAGTCATTGGTAACGATGCTGACCAGAGATAGATTGTTGGGAACAAAAGTGATCATTCATTGGTTATTGGAAAACTGTGTTGGTATGCTGATAAGAAGATCATGGGTTCAATTTTAGAACCACCAAGCTGCCACTGCTGGCACATTAAGCAAGGCTCCTAACTTGGTTATTGGAAACATGATGTTCAGTGATTCGGTCTCTGGAACTTACAACTAATTAGTGATCAGAGTTTGTATATCAAGAAATTGCAAGATTGTTGCTAGGCATAAAAATGTACTATAGTAGCACTTAGAGACCATGAGCCCCAGAGACATATCCCCAGTGATGACCTTGTCTTCTAGACAGCCATCCGGAAACGACCATGGGCAGCAGATTCTACACAATCCTATCTTTGCTGCATCATGGAACAACCTGCTGGTTCGTCTTGCCAGAGGAGAACTGCCCCACCCCCACCCCCCTCTTCAACTTTTTTCCATTTTGCCACAGATGGAGTTTTGGTTCTTTAACCTCTGTCGCATCTGGCTTGCTTAGTTAGAGTCTCCTAATTAAAAGATACTTGTAAAACTGAACTGAGTGTTTTAGTGAATGTTTACTGTTGTCCTTGTACTAACACACTATTCTACTATTTGATTCTGTTATGTTGCTTTGACGCAACCTCTATTGTCTAGCATGTGCCGGCACTAAACATTCAGCTTGCTCACTGTGTTCAGTGTGATCAACTGCAACCTATTTGTCAAAATTAGACGGAGGGCCTCGGAGGACTCCTCCAGTCATTTCTCCCCAGCACTTCTGTAATAAGGGGTGTAATTATGTCTTATATGCATTCGCACATCCTCGGCCCACTCTCCAGCAAGATCAGCATCTCCCCGGTAACTGAGGTACATGGAACTGCGTTTTACATGCCTGGAGTTCATTAGTCTTATTTGTCTATTCATAACCAAAGCAGTTGTTCAGTGTTCCCAGAGATGGTGGGCTCAATAATAAGGAGGGGTTAAATGAGTGCCGGTCTGGTACACAGGCTGGTTTCTCATACTGGCGATAATAACAGCAAAAATTGCCTTGTGATTTGTTGATATTTATGTCAAATATATTTCTAATAGGCCTGGAGGAGCAAGTCAGAATCTGACAGCAGGATTTGTATTTAATGATGTTTCATCTTCAGGTTTCACTATCCAGACTTCTTATATTAGCCACAAGTTTTTCAAGAAAACATTTCGAAACACATAAACTTACTTCCTGTTTAAATGTAGATGTAACATTTTTATTGTTATGGAGAATGGCTTACATATAATAGCTAATTAGCTAAGCTTGTTGCTAAATAAGGCAGATATTTCAAAGTAACAAAGATTAAGGTACAAAATCAAATCAAAAGTATATAAGTAAATAACAGTGCGTATTTTTTTTGCTAGTTGCTAGTAACAGAACATGGATATGAATTTAAAATAAAAGTTCCCAACAAAGTTGCTAACTATAATACAAAAAAGGCTTGCTTTCCACGTATTACCTTACACCTAGCTTGTTTGCCAGGCTTTTACGATTATACTGTATATCAGAGTACCTATGTTAGGTTATAACATGTTGGGTTATATTGTTATTGTTATATGTTAGCTTATTTCTTAGCTTAGCTAAAATTACCTGCTACATAATAGTTAAAAACCGAAGGTTGCTTGAAAGCTTTATTCCGTAATGAGTAACTAAGATCAACGTACTAGTGGTGAACTACAACAGTCAACATTTGAAGTTGATCAGAAAAGTTAATCAAAGTTGTCCTAGGTCAATTGATGAATGGTTTTGATCCACTTTAAATGTTGACTAGTGTATTTTAATACTTTGTCAGACGAAAGCAACCAATTTTTAGTTTATAAAAGTAAATCTGAGGTCGACTCTGTTTGTACTGTAACTCGACTGAGAATTATTCTGTAAGTCGACTGAAGACAGTTACATATCTGTCGCTGTTATAGATGACATATGTGCATATGCTGTAAAGACTAGGTGTTATCAAGACAGAGATACATTTCCACTGCTGCTGAAAGTCACCTGTGACGTTGTGCTTTAACAGGGAATTGGCTTTTTTTTTGGACGATGTCGTGCAGACATACCCAAGCAGGAAAAAAAAAAAAGACACCAGTGGGAAAAGTCGGTACGTGTTGTCACCTTACCTAACTGAGTAATTGGCCTAAACTGATGGTCATTCATTAGATCCCCCCCACCGGGCTGACCGTGATTTAAACCAAACCTACATCCATTCATCAGCACCTGACTCTCTGTTATTTTAGGGAAAAGAGACGAGTGTGTGGACACTGTAGATTCCCAGAGCTTCAGGGGCCTCAATCATGAGGGAAAAATGGCTGTGCTTACAGACAGCTCAGAGCCACCTGCTGAGCACAGGAAATAAAATATTCAAACCTGAGAAATAAACAGGCGCAAGCAGGAATAGGGGGTTTGAACAGGATGAATTATTCTGCAGTGTGTGGGGTAGGGAGAGGGGTGGGTGGGTTTTTGGGGGTGGGAGGAATGCATATGGATGATAATGAACCGTAACTGCAGGGAAAGAATTTTAGAAATTTAAAAAAAAAAAAAAATTATGTGCAGCTGTGGAATATAAAAAATTCTTAGTATAATAATTATAATATCTGTCAAATAAATATGCGTAAATAGATCAATAAATAAAATTGTCTTCTGTCTTTCACTTCACCTACTTTCGTAAATTTAATAAGTTAAATTCTTTGTCACAGCCAGTACTGATTATTTACCAAAAATTATTAATCAATTTCTTTAGGAATCACAAAAATCATTTAAATTAAACTTTTTATTAGTGAAAATACATTTAGTAATTTAAGTTTATATATTTCTACCAGCGATATTCAAATCAATTCATTTACATTCCAGGCATTTTGCAGACATGCTTATCTAAAGTGACTCACATTTGTCTTTTTTTTTAATCCAACTGACCATTAAGGGCCTTTCTCAGGGGCCCAACCCATGGTCTTTCAATCAGCCGACCAACACCTTCACCACTGGCTCACACATCCCTTCTTTACTTCGCCTTTACATAAATGGTTCATTTTGAAGGGCCTTCCTGAGGGGCCCAGCACTGTGAAACTTATTGTCTTGGGTTCTGGTGATTGAACAGCTGAGGTAGTAAGGGTAAGGGCCTTGCCGAGGGGCCCAGCAATGAAAAATTTTATGGTCCTGGGAATTGAATTCATGACCTTCAGAACAAAATAAACAATAAGCTAGCCTTGCTAAGGGGCCCTGCAGTGGAATCCTGGGTAATGAACACACAACATTTTAAGCAGAAGTTTCACACATTAACCAATAACATACTACAAAACTACAGCTGAGGTAGTAAGGGATAAGGGCCTTGTTCGGAGGCCCAGCAGTAAAAAGGTTTATTGTCCTGGGAATTGAACTCATGACCTTCAAAGCAACAGTTTAACTACTAAAAAGTTCAACTTTCTGCAAGAGTTTTTTAGTTTATTGTAATTCTGTGTTGTTTGTGTAAAGTTTCTAGAATTCCTGGAAAAGTCAATCAGGTAATTTTCTGTTTAATTCTCTTGGCTTTGTGTTCCAGATCTCCTGCTGATTAGCTGAAAATCTACAGCATCTCTTTAAAAAACACTATTTCTGGGTTCATTCCACTGACAGAGATATCTGTTAATCAGAGAAAAGGAAAGACAGAGAAAGAAAGAGAGAAAGACTGACAAACAAAGAGAAAGAAAAAAGGAGCGAGAGAAAGAGAGAGAGACATAGAGAAATGAAGTAAAAGAGAGATACAGCGAATAACAGAGAGAGAGAGCAAGAGAGAGAGAGAGAGAGAGAGAGAGAGAGAGAGAGAGAGAAGACAGAGACAGAGGAGAGAAATAACAGAGAGGGAGAGATAGACAGAGAAAGAGAGAGAGAGAGAAAGACAGAGAGAGAGGAAATACAGAGAGGGAGAGAGACAGAGAAAGAGAGAAGAGAGAGAGAGAGACAGAGGGGAGGGCAATGAGAGAGGCAGAGTGAGAAAGGAAGAGGGACAGAGAGCGATATAGAGAGAAAGAGAAAGAGAGAGAGTGAGAGATGGAGGGGGGTAATGAGAGAGAAAGAGAGATACAGCCATCATAGGTGTTATCTGCACACCACACACTGTCCGGGCGCTACAGTTTCATGTTTTTGAGTTCTGCCTCGTTTTGTCAATTACTTCTTACATGAATGATTCGGTGGGCGGGGCTAAACAGACAGTGATGTCGGTCTTCTTTCGCGGAGGTGGAGCTTTTCCACACTATTACATCATAGAACATCCTGTCTTGGCCTTTTATAGCACAATGCACTCTTAAACGTCAAAAGATCAGGGGAATTTTGATTTCTCACTTCATGAGTGCTTTAACAACAAATTATAGCCATTAAAAATACTTTTTTATTTGTAATGATAAAATTGACGGATCAGTGGAAATATTTCCATCTTGATCGCTATGATGTTTGTGCGTTTATAATAAATCACCACCTAAACAAAGACTTTAATAAATATAGAACACACGTAATAACTAATTACACCCTGCCAAGTGTGCACGCTATTGCAGTACACAATGTGTAATATCACACACACACACACACACACATACACACAGATCCACATTGTTGCACTGACTTTCAATGAGGAAGGATGACAGGGCGACACTGCAGCATCCTTTCTCACATCACTCGTGACTGACGCAAATTTCAGGCCAGGGACAGAGAGGAGGTTCTCCCAGGTGACAAAATGCGGCGGCGGCGGTGGCGGCACAGTAAAACCAGACGAATCCATAATGACGGAAATCACAGCAATGACAGGATTTGTCAGGAACACTGAAAGAGAAATGAAGGAAACATAATAAAACAGTTTACACACGTTTCCTTCTCCAGCTTCAAATTAGCAAGAGATTCCCATTAAAGCCTGGAACGTTCAGACATATTTATTTCAATAAGATGAACACACTACAAAACACCAACATACACACACACAAAATCTACATGCCAAAAACCATATACATTCATACATACACACCAGGGACGGCACAGGCTCTGGTGATGCCCTAGGCGAGATTGTAGATTTGCGCCCCTATTTAACAAACATACTTACACACCTTACCACAAAAAAAAACCAAAGTGCACATCAACAAAAACTGCACAAAACTTTAATATATTTTCTAAATATTACATGATGATGCAGATGCGCATGTTTAAATTAGTCCAACATTGTCAAATATCAGGGTTTATCATTGAGACCTAGGCAACTGCCTATGTCGCCTATGGCAACTGCCTATGCGACCTAGGCAACTGCCTATGTCGCCTATGCCACAGGCCGGCCCTGATACACACAAAAAACGTCTCTGGGTTATGTATTTAACCATGGTTCCCCAAGGGAACAAGCTGCTCTGTCGAAACGCTTTGGGAAACACCCTTTAGCATGTGTGTAATCTGTTCATTCAAAAGGTATTACATCACAGATGGGTGACATCATCGACATCAGTATTTAATTCTATATTAACACGCATCACACAGCTTTGGCAGGGACACTAGTGGTATGGTATCTGACACAGAGTCTCGTATGATTACCATGAATGCATATGTAACCAAGAGTTAGTCCCTTTGAGAAACTCAAGCTGGGTCACAACGCTTTCTGAACAAACTACTCAATTCGCCATAGTGCTAAGTCACTGTCCCAATGACCATGCGGTGCAAGGATTCTGGATCCTGGGGTTGTTGCTAAATCCAGGTTGTAAAAATGGACAAAATCTTTGTGGGGTAGCCCATCCTGCTGCCTTACAAATGGCTGACAGGGGTACCCCTTTAGGCAAAGCCCCTGAAGGCGACCATACCATCTGAAGATGATGACTATCTAGAAGGGACACCAGTTCCGAGAATGTGGCCAGCCAGAACAAGGCCTGAGGCGTCTGGGAGAACCAGAGTAGACAGTGTGTGATCTAGTCTAGTGATCCAAACAGATCTCAGCCAAAGCGTGAGTCTCCAGAGGAGCTCCACTGGGTGGAGTCTCCATTTCCTGGGCCTTAGCACCTGACTTCCTGACATAATGCTTTTTAATTGAATGGATTACATGCTTTAGGCCAAACGTTATAAAAGGGCATTCCACAAAGCATTTCGACGCAATTCCTGAAGAGGAACTTTGCTTACAGAGATATACACACACAAATCCAACTTTGTAACACTAATGTTGTTGCACACCAATCTCTTCATCCGAGAAAAGGCTAAAACTGACTGACGCTGAAACAGAAACAGTTAATTGACTAAGAATAATAGTGTGTGTGTGTGTGTGTGTGTGTGTGATAAAGAATGAGGTTATCTAGATTTTATACATCTCCACATTAATAGAGCGGGAGTGTGACCTGCTGCTCTGTTTCCCGACCCAGAGCGAGAACAAGATAAAGCCCTTGCCAATACTGTGTGTGTGTGTGTGTGTGTGCATTAACAAGTGAACATTGCTTATGTTCTATTAGCCTACTTGTTAGTTGTCCCATTTTTTCATACAACTAAGCAGCTGAGGCTTAGGGGCCTTGCTCAGGGGCCCAACAATAGCAGCTTGGTAGTGCTAATAATTCATCCTATGATCTTCCAATCAGCAGTCCAACAGCTTAACTATTAAGCTACCATTTCTAATGTTAACATAATAAGCTATGTGTTACCATCAAAATGTAAAAAATCTATCCCTCTGGTTGTCTCTCTGTTCCCACATAATTTTTTGGCTAAGGCTTTCACACTGTCTTCAATAAAAAAAAAGAAAACACCCGTCCCACAGGAGGAACCCCGGCTCTTTTGTAGCTCAGTTATTAGAGCGGAAAATAATTAATCGTATCATTAACATCTGGCTTGCAATGAGGATGTGTTAGCTAGCGACTAGGGATTCGGTGGCCACGCCTCCATCTGCAGTTACCACCCAGGAGGTAGGTAAAGAGAGTGTGTGGGATCCCAGCAGAGCCACTGAGGAGCCCTACTGATCCGGTTATCAGGATCGCAGTGGGTGGCCAGGCATTACAACGTGATGATATCAGTTTCCCAACTGAATTAAAATTAGTCCACGTACTTAGAGTAGATTTTCCCCAGAGGCAAAGCTGCTCCTCGCCTCCACTTGCTCAGAGAATCTTGGCAGGTTCATCAACTAACGTGCTGTTTGTTTCCTACCGACTTGTTGTTTCGTATTTCAGTTTAGTTCCCGAGAATGTCAGAGAATCAAAATAACAGCATGACCTCCGTGGCTCCGCTGTGTATGTTCTTGTCCTGGGAATTAATTAGATCCTGTTATCTGGATGTGGACGAAAAGGGAAAGGAGGAGGCGCTTGGAACAAGCTGGGCTAAAAACTGTGACATTGCATATGCTGATACTGATCAAAAAATCTCAGCATGACACTGGCGGTTCCGCGTCATTCAACCGCTCACGCTATAAAAAAAAAAATAGGTAAATAATTTAATAGGAATTTATGGATTCTTCTCGATTTAGTCTCGAGAGAAAAATCTACCACTTGTCCAAAATGATGGATGATTATGTCTTTCAGTAAAAAAAACACAGCATTTATTATGTGCTTCTTTGTGTACGTCATTTTATTCTGCTTTTTTTAATGAAATGTACTCTTTTTATTGACGCTACTTTATTCTTCCAATTTTGCAATATTTTTTAATATTCTTTCTTTAACATTTTTTTGTTTAGAATTGTCTTTAACTCCACTGGATTTCTTGTTTGTTCTATAACCCTGTACCCAAAGATTTGATAGATGTGTCATGCCATTTAGGTTAAACTCGAATCTGTGGAGAGTATCAAAATAGAAATAATAGCATTGTTGATAGTTCATTAATTAACTAATTAATTAATTAATTGTTATTAAGGTATTACATTTTAGTTCAACATTTCTACAGTTTAAAAAAATCATGTAGAAAGTCTGGGATTAAATTCTACAAATAAAATTAAAATTTTATTTGGGAATTTTTTTTTTATCTAAAGAGGAAAAAAGTGATTCTGTAGAAACTAAAAAAAAAAATTCTCAAGGTGAGAAACATTTTATTTCATGCCAGCAGTAAACATTTCCAGCATCTAATAATGTGGATGCAAATGATGCATGCAGCAGCTCCTGGTAGTTATTGTCAGAAATCTCAGTGTGAGATTCTTTTGAATGTGTGGCTCAATTATAAACGCTTGTCTAAACAGGAGCCGTGTGCAATTAAAACAATGCACCCAAATATGTTTCTGTATTCATTCCAAACCAAAAAAACTCCACACTGTGTGAGCACATGGTAAGAGTTTGTTCAAGATGACAGGATTAGATGATGCACAGATGATCGCACCATGGGACCTCACTGTGGAGTGGAATTTGAGCTTGTCCAGATCTAGATCTATGTTCCATGCTTGGGAATTTCCGGGAGTTTCTATAAACAAATAAATGTAAGTCGTTATCCAGAGCCATCTGTGATATTTCTGTTACAAACGGAAACAGTTTGTATGGTCAATAGTCAGGTGTTTCAATACCTGGAAGTGGTAGCTCAGTGGTTAAGGGGTTGCACTAATTAGCAATAACTTTGTGTCTATAGTGTATCTATAAAATATAACAATCTAGTCTGGTTAAAATATTTATTGTAGTTTAATGTCAAATGTCTAAAAGTTTATGGGCAGTTCTGATGCAATCACAAAGGGGTTGATAGATACAGTGGTGGCTCATGGTTAAGGTGTTGGATTGCCCACTCGAAGATTGTGGGTTCGACTCCCAGCTTCACCAAGCCACCACTGTTGGGCCCCTGAGCAAGGCCCTCAACTCTCAATTGCTAATTTGTATAAACTAGATAAATGTAAATCGCTCTGGATAAGGACGTTTGCCAAATGCTGTAAATGTACTTTACATCACAGTAGAATGTTTTACTACACATATCCCAGCTGAGAATTTCAGAGTCAGCTATGATACAGCGCCCCTGGAGGAAGCAGAAAGGGTTTGGGGGGCTCGTTCAAGGACACTGGCAGACTGGCAGTGACTGATGTGTCCAAACAATGATGCAGGGCCTTGACCATTTAAGCCACCACTTCCCATCCATCATTAATGTTTAACGTGTTTTTTATTCTGGGTAAAGGAGAAAAAAGATAAAAGAAGTACACTATGGATGGGACAGACACTAGTTCACACTTAGTATCAAATAATCAATAAATTTTGGGGGAAAATTGAAATGTAACCATTATTATAAACACAAGGTCTGATATAGCTTTTCCAACAGGGCTGGTGCTGGAATTAAGGCCGGTATCTGCTTATATCTGCACTGGCAGGGAGCAGAACCCACTACATCACCGGAATCCCTTGCTGTAAAATCTCTTTTTTAAATATCGTTGTTATATGCTACATTTGTTTTATCTTCGTTGATGAATCAGTGAAACTCTGCGGTTTCCATTCCCCCACTATTTCCTCACATGTGCGCTTCCTTTTCCTCACACTAATTTCTAGTTTAACTTAGATTTTCCTGGTGGACCTGATGGTTAAGAGAGAATCGGTCTCTTTTGTCGACCTTTAATGAACCGACAGATTTAATTCTTCTCGGTAATTTATCTGTCGCTGTTACTCCATCTGCTTTCAACAAAGGCGCCTCTCAAACTGCGACCTGTGGTGGAAGCTCTGCCCACTGACTTCATTGTCTTCCGACCTAAGACCAGCAAGGACTCAGTTTCAGAGCCAGGACTCAGTGGAAATTACATAGTCAGGTTCCTAATTAGGTTCTGGGCCTGGTGGAAAAATGATATGAGAGTAACAAGGCTTGAGAACCAAGCCCAAGTTTCCCTCAAAGGAGTCTACCAGTTTTTATGTTTAGGGGTAATTGGACTATGATCGTGTGACCTTCTGATCTGTCAATCAAACTCTGAGCAATTAAAGAAATATGACTGTGCTCTTCGCCATAGTGCTCCACTCTCCTAATGGAAAGAACATTTTTGCATGAATTGCTTAATATTTGCATAAAGTTAACTTTTATAAATTTTGTCACTCATTTCCAGGCGCTGTCACTCGTGCTGTCGGAAGTTGCCAGCTCTAATTGAACATGACCGATCTTTGAGCGCTGTATGTCATGGCTTACTGGTTAACGTTCTGGGTCAGTGATCAGAAGGTTGGAGTTAAAGCTTTTAACCTGCCTGAGCTACTATCATTCAGCCCTTGAGCAAGGCCCTTACTCCTACCTGCTCCAGCATAGCTGCACGTTCTGACCTATCCTGTGCTCTGACTCCAGCTTATGTAAAGACTAATCAGGGGTGGCTTAAATGATTTAGGCCCTGAGTTGTTCAAATGATGAGAAAAGTCATAGCAAAGTCTTTGAGGTGTTGGGCTACAAATCAGATTACAGGTTTGTTTCTCAGGACCACCAACTGTCAAGTGCTCAGATAAATAAACCCAGTTAACTTAGGTTTCTAGAAATAAGTGCATCGGAAATGTAAATGTAAACGTACAGCACTGCCAAGATGCAAATGTTGGGCCTTTGAGCAAGGCCTTTAAACTGCTGGGCAGTAAAGATGCTGTATTATAGCTGCTTCTGGGCTCTGATTCCAACTTTCAAAGCTGAGAAGAAAAAAATTCCATAAGCTTTAATGTGTGGCAAAAATAAATGCGTCTTCTGTATGTAGACGTTCTGTAGCAGACTAAAAAAAAAGAGATAAAAGGAAAAAGATCTTTTCTATCTCTTTGTATAATTTTTTTTTCCGGGCTCTGTAAATGCCAACACTTCCTCGTTTGCATGAATCATTCCTCAGCCTTAGTTGCAGTCTCAGCTTTGCCTATGTTTTGACCTTGGATTATGGATTCGCCTGCATTACGCCTCGGACCTCACACTCGCTAAGGACTGTGATTATCATCTTTGTTGAAAGTTTCAATAAATTGATATTTACAAGCTGTTTCCTCTGCTCTTCATACGATAATGCTCTTCGCTGTTATCCAGCAGTCGGACAAGTGTTTATATGAACTCGAAAATCAAAGTCATGAATTCTGACTACCGACTCTATGCGGTTGGGAATTTATTAGATATTAGTTTAGTGGTAGCTTATATGGTTAAGGGTCTGGGTTATTGATGGGTTAAGCACGGTTCCAGTCCAACCACTGAACAGAATTTTTAGTGCATTTAAATTCTTCGCATAATGTTGTTTTTTGAAATCTGATTGGTTGTCTGGTGGTTAGCTAGAAGCGATTGATTTCCTGATCAGATATTTATGTAGTCTCCAGTGTTAGTGGTGAAGCTGAAACTTTTATTTTTCGAACACAATGTCTCAAAAATTCACCATATTGACTTTATATACTTTACATATGAATTTATATCGTTACATTATGTATTTTTTTGACTTTGACACTGTAAGGCAGCGGTTGCCAATTCTTTTTCTGTGTGGCCCACATCATTGTTCCTTTTCTTCAGTTTGGGGGGGAAGTAAAAGGTCTGAACCAGAAAACTCCATGTTCCGGAGTGAACCAGAATTATTGTAAACACCCTGATGAATTTAATTGTTTAATTTTATTTAATTTTTGTGATTATGAAATTTTAATTGATATTTATTTAATTTTATTTTATTTTGTGATTTATAGAATATTAAAAGATGACAAACATTGAAAAAAAAAAAAATCACTTGTCCACTATTGTCCTCGTCCTCTTTCCCAACCGTTCGATTTTCTTGCTGGTTGGCGTGCGGTATCATCTGCTCTTTTTTGTGGCAAATCAAACAAATAATCAATCTTCATTAATAATAACTGAAGGGGGATTTTTAGTCCAAAGGCAACCTTAAGTATCCAATACAGATATGACATGAGTAACACATAGATTTAAAATTACATTTACATACATATTCGTTAAGCGGGACAGACTAAAATTAGGGCGAAGGCTGTACTCGGGCCCCAGAGCTCTAGTTTGAGGCCCCTGATGTAAGATTTTTTTTTTTAGTGAAATATTTAATTTGTTTTTTAGTGTAAATATATTTTACAGTGTTTTATGATAAATGTACATGCCTGGCAACCTATGCACCTATGTTGTAAACTTTACACTACTATAAACTCACTCATTATCAGTATGTGCTGTTAGAAGTGAATATTGATTTGCTTTTCAAACTGTAATGCTTACTCAATATAGATTATTGTTTCATAATCGCATGCAATCATGTATTTTACTCTCTGCTATAATAATTATTACGAATTTTAGCTTTATCATTTCATCTAATCTTTATTCAAAAACAACTGAACTGATTTCATGTTCATGTTTCAATTTGCATCTCTTTCGTTTTTTTTTTGGTTTTTTTCCTTCTCGAAATCTTTTTTTCGCTCTCTTCTTCCCCACATTAACGGATCCATAAACGGCCCACCTGCTGCTCAGTAACACACACCCGATTCCAGGCACCGAGGCTGAATTTAATAAGGTGTCTGTAAAATTTCTGAGCTTCTGTTCTCATGCAAAAAGCCTCGAAGGCAAAAAAACGCAACAAGCCATTAAAATGCTAATCAATATTTCAAAGACGGACGCGACTCTAGAGCAGCGCAGACTGGGGGAGGGGTGGAGGGGGTGGATGATGATGTAATGCACTGTGTTAAAAACTCAAAATGAGTTGTTGTTTTTTTTCTCCGTTGCTCAGTGAGGCTGAAAGATGCTGAATTCTATGGAGGCTGATTCGACTCGACTGTTTGTGCTTGTCATGCTGATGCGTGATGCTATCACGGCGTCGAAGCCGGGAACAGCGTGCGAGCGGTTAAACACGACCTTATCTGCTGCTTACCTCATTCGTCATGGGTTTTAAAGCCGAGCGCTCTTTGATCCCTAACCGGACCTCAGACAGAGTGTTAAACCAGACTGAAGGAAAATTTCAGCTGCTGATAGAGCTGACTGGAGCGGTTTGAGGTCTGGGGCAGATAAGGAAAATTTTATTCATACCCGAGTTTATTTAGGGGCTGGTTTTATTCAAGCTGTTTGCGCTTTTAAGGTATCTTTCAGGAAGTATTAAACTACCACCTGGAATGTAATGGAAATTGTTATCTGAATGCTAAGAGTTATGCATTAGTTTATACTCACTGCTCAGAACTTTCTTAGACTTCTGTGTAAACTTCTAAAGCCACCCAGAAGCTCATTCCAGGGCATGGAAAATGTTACATCATCAAACAAATAGTATGTTTTCTTAATGAAATTTGTATTAACTAAAGATGGTTTTGCACCGAATCCATAATTTTCGCACGTTAAAAAAGAAATAATTATTATTGCTTTTATTAATAGGACAGATTGAAAGATGAAACAGGGAAGGAGAGAGGGGGCGGAACCGGAAGGAACTAAAGGAACTCAAGCCGGAACCAAAGCTGGGTTGCCAGAGCACAGCTGCACATGTGGGTACCAGTAACTTAACCCACCCCACCACTGTGCTGGCTGAGCTCTATTTTTGCTGTTTTGGGGTTCATGTTCGTATCAGGCATTTTGAAAGATGTTTTGGCTAGTGAGAGCCACCGTACAATCAAAAGACCAAATCCAGAATGGCGACCCACTGCTCTAGACTTTGTATTATGATGTATAATAACCTTCCCGATGATATACTGCCAGTTTCTGGTTTTGTTTTAATATGGGTCTCCAGTATCGCTAGCAAAGTCAAACACTGACATCCTGAAATTAACAAATACGAAAAAACCTAACGAAAATAGAGACATTAAGACTTTATTAATTTGGGGTAACAGGGATCTGCTGGAGTCTATCCCAGCCATCTCTAAAAGAGCGAAAGGCAGGAGGGGTACACCTCGAACGGGTCGCCAGTCCATCACAGGGCTATTTAGGATTTTGTAAACATTTTTGTTAATTTAAATAATAATTACTATAAATTTTACATGTTTATAGAACTGAGTTCTAATAATAAACCCACTGGAATAAAAACATTTTTTAACTTATATAATTTAGATATTAAGTAATTGAGTGCAGAGATAAAAGTAATCTTGATTAATTGTGATTAATACAGTAAACAGTCTTAACAGATTACATTGTATAGCTCTTCTTGTTGATTTTATTTGTTTAATTTTTTCAGGGTATTTAATTAACACATCAACATCCATTACTGGTAATCAGTAAGCAGACACCTGAATACTGGTGCATTAAAAAAAAACAGTAAAGAGAAAACGCGGACTACAAACATGATCAATAGAAACTACAACTTCCAACATTCACACACACTTTCATGCTCTAAATCATTACATTCGACTACATTTGAGTTGGTATGTACTTCCTACATAAAAAGTTTGTGCTATATAGTATGATAACAGGTAGTATTAATGAAATTTTGAACATACTACAGTATTATTGTCACATGACATATGAAATCATAACACCGTAAAAATCTTAATAAATTGGATAATTTTTACCTGGATGATGTTAAACAACTGCAACTTAATCACAACAAACAGCTATACATACTTGAAAAGTGCCACATTTGTGTCTTTCCTGTGGGATCATGAGATAGTAAAGTATCCATCATATGCTAATTTTAAAATCTGGATAAAAGTACTGTAGTAAATCAACAGTGTTTTTTTGCACTCTAGTACGGAAGTATGCAATTCCAGACCCATCCTCTGTATTGTATTCTTGCTGTCTGTCTGCTTGGCCCGTTCGGATCTCTCCATTTGTCTGTCCATCACCTGACCATTGCATGTTATCTGAATTACTAATTATTCTTTTGTTTATTTAATCCTGTGTTTGCATCCACTTCAGGTCGGCTTCCACCTTTGATTTGACACATTGATACTTCACTCAGTTTTTTTTAACCTTTCACTCAACACCTTTGTATAGATGTATAGATGAAGAGTCGATAGAGTCTGGGTTTATCTCCTAAGAACTGGTATAACCTGTCAGGTTTCCCTTCAACCAATTCAAAGCAAGATCTGATCTGACCCGCTTAATCTATTGATATTGACCTTCAATCGACAATCTGCTATGGTTCCTTTTTGGTTGAACGAAAACCTTCAGGCAACCTTGCCATTTGCAGATAAGATGTATAGATTGGAAGTCTTTATCACATATACATTACTGCACAGTGAAATTCTTCTCTTCAAATTTACCAGCTTTGGTTATATTTGGGGTCATCCATGTTATGCTACCTTCGGAACAAGAACGGGTAAGATCCTTGCTCAAGGGCCCAAAAGTGGCAATGTTGAGGCTTTAACCCTGAACCTTCAATTTGCAATTCAAAGAGTTAACCATTTAAGCTACCACTGCCCTGATATCATACAGCACCTGGTATTCCCAGGTGGTTCCCTATCCATTCACTAACCAGGTCCAACTCTGCTTTGCTTCTGAGACCTAGTATTCTTAGGGTGGTATCGATGTAAGAAGTACCAACATCAACGGTTTAGAGAAAATATCCATAAACTGTGAAATGTCCCAAACGTATTACTAGAGAATTGGTAGATCAGTGGTTAAGGTGTTGCAATGCTGATCAGAAGATTGTGGTTAAATTCCCAGTACCACCCAACAGCCACTGAGCATGGTTCTCAACTGCATAGATAAATGAGAGAAATGTAAGTCACTCTGGATAAGGACAAGTATAACAATCCTTTGGTTCATCTCTACTTTGTCAGACACATGGTACTGGACACCCTTTGATGCATTTACATGAACGCTATTTGGCAGGTGTCCTTATCCAGTGCGACTTACATTCATCTCTTTTCTACAAGGTTACAAGCCTTGCTCAGGGGCCCAACTGTGGTAACTTGGTGGTGCTGGGACTCAAACCTAGATCTTCCAATTAGCAGTCCAACACCTTAATCACAGCGCTACCACTTCCTCCCATGCACCAGTCAGCAGTCCATATGGAAACATGCCAAAGCAATAACTCTAAGGCACGCTAAAAACTCTCTACACTCCACTAACACAGAAGTGAGAGAAACTTTATAAATTACTCTATCTGTACGTTTATTCTAAAATAATCATAAATATAATAAAAAGGAAATTTAGCGTAATTAAACTTTTAACTATGTTTCCTGGTTCGGTTTTAGCGCCTGCATATTTTTTTTTCAAATCATTTAAATGTATTACCACTCAGTAGCGTGTACCGTTATTATATCGCACCAACAGACTGAGCTGAAATGATGTGATCATCTTCTGGTGTGAAATACAGCGCTTCCGGGTGCCACGTGCAATCACTCTTTTAGTTTTTTAATTCAAGATATTAAAACCGCTCATGGTCCGCTCCAGGCAATTTACCAGCAGAATAATTCGAATGGAAAATCAGCTCAAAGTGAAGTAAAACCATGGGGGGTGGGGGGGGGGGGGGGGGGGGGGGGGGGGGGGGGGGGGGGGGGTGGGGGGGGGGGGGGGGGGGGATTCTATTCCAGTGTACAAATTTCTTTTCATATTAACCTTATAAGTGATATTTGATTCCTAGTAGAGCTTGCCAGATCAAGTGAAAATATCTGGATATTTTATATGTGCTACTATAAAACAACCAAAAAAACAAATGTAGAAATTATAATTTAGATTGCTAATTTAAAAAAAAAAATTAAGGTTCGATTCCCAGCACCACCAAGTTGCAACTGCTGGGCCCCTAAGCAAGGCCCTTGAACCTCAATTGACCTAGCACTGTAGCACTGACCCACATTAACAACTTAAATTTTAATATTTGTTCAATCTATCTATCTATCTAGACAAATTACAACAGTAAACACAAAAGGCTACAAACAGTAACAAAGAGGGACACATGACCAACACAAACCAATCACCAAACAGAACTGAAAACCAATAGAAACAGGACACATGGACAACCGGTTTACATAGCAGAAAGTAAACAAAGGGCGGGAACAGAAACATAAAATTTAAAACATCAACTTCTTCAGCTTCTCCTTTCGTCTGTTCCCTTTTAGGGGTCGCCACCGCTAATCATCTGTCTCCACCTAACCCTATTCTCTACATTCTCTTACCTCACACACACTAACTTCATGTCCTCGTTTATCGCATCCATATACCTCCTCTCTGGTCTTCCTCTTTACCTTCTGCCTGGTAGCTTCATTTCTAACATCCTCCTACCAATATATTCACTATCCCTCCTCTGGACATGTCCAAACCACCTCAATTTGGCTTCCCTGACTTTTTCCTGAAAACATCTAACATGAGCCGTCCCCCTTGATGAACTCGTTCCTAATCCTGTCCTATCTCGTCACTCCCAAAGAAAACCTCAACATCTTCAGCTCTGCTACTTCCGCATAACATGAACATGAAACATACAAAGCACTAAATCTTACATGTACCATGTGACTGTTTTTTTATTGAATCTATCTTTATTTTCATCCTCAAAGTTTTGACACAGTTATTTAAAATTAGACAACATAATAATTAAACACACACAAAGATAAAAATAAAGTGTTATGAGCTTCATAAGTTAGCACATGAAGGAGGGGTTAATCAGATGTCTGAGGAACGTCTGAGGAAAAACATGCAGCTCCAAGTCCAAAATCCAAATCCAGATTTCACACAGAGTTGTTTATGTTGGCAGTTTTACAGCACAGGGATTCGGAAGTGTTTTACATACTGATCGTGTTGTGTCTGTCTTTATTGTAAAAAAAAAAAATAATTGTAGAAAAATGCCAAAATGTTGAACATGAAGATTTTTTTGAACAAATTTTGAATAAGACCAGACAACGAATACAGGATTCTAAATGAGCTTCTCAACAGATAAAAATAGAACTTTGTGATTTTCTTTGCCTTTAGCAATGTAGTAAGAAATCCAACCACAAAATCTCTTAAACACAGACAGGATTTGTTCATTCCATCACAATAATAGAGTCAGGGTTCTGTGCAGGACACTTGAGTTCTTATACTCACCTAGAACACAGCATTAAGCTTAGGGGCTTTGTGCACATAAGCATTGTCATGCTGGAACTGTAACGATTCTGCCCTCCCACCGCCAGAGGGTGCCGTCGCCAGAATACTAGCTTTTCCGGGTTCACTTTCTATTTGGCAGAATATTTAAGATGTAGCATTTTGCTAACACGTTGCAAAGTATTGTTTGCTATGTGACATACCAAGCGTTTGTTTTTGCTATCTACTTCTGCCTTGCCTGTATTCTGACTCTGCCTTTTTGCCTCACTTTTTGGATTTGTTTGCGTGTCTCTTCTTGGATTACTGTGTACCGAACTTTGCTCATTTTATGACTACGCTTCTGAAGTGCTCTTACAACTCCACTAAAGCTTTTACCTGTATGATGGATCCCTCTAAGCCCTCGTCATTACAGGAACATCTGAACTTCAGAACATGAATAAGTTAATCTACTTCTGTTTCACCCAAATGGAATAGACGTGATACGATCTGATTTATAAAAAACAATATTAGACAAAACAACATCAGGTTAGCGTGAAATGCAACATAGACATAGTTAAATATTACATCATGGAGTTCTAAATAAGATTCTGGAATGCTGGCCTAATAAAGCAGAACCATTGAGATTTCCAGCCTTTATGGGTGTAGTAGAAAATCAAATCAAAGAATGTGTGTGTGTGTGTGTGTGGGTGTGTGTGGTTGTTTGTCTGTTTAAGGCCCTGTGATGGACTGGTCACCTGTCCAGGGTGACCCCTGCCTTTCACCCAATGACAGCTGGTATAGTCTAAAGCAGATCTTCCCTTTCCCAAATTAAGCTGTTCTCAGATGCCTGTTTTTTTGTGACACAGATAAAGGTCGCTTCCGTGATTGTCGTTTTAGCCTATGTTTTTAGTCTAGGACTTAGACTAAGGGATGCTAACGATTAGCAAGTGGGGTAGTGAGTCTGCAAAATACATAAAATGTTTGAGAGCAGACAGAGAGTGAGTGAAGAGTTTGTGTTAAAGTAGAGTGAGCGATTGTGATGGACTGATGAGGTACAGGTGTATCTGGTTAATACTCAGTTGAGGGTGCGGCGCTGGTTGGGTGTGGAAAATGGCATGGCCGTGATAATAATTATGAATTATTGTCATGTTTATAATGAACATTACATTAATGTTTAATCAAAGTATTTAAAAAATATCCTATCAACTTGTAAATAAATGGGCATCCGACGGGACATTTAACAATTAAGACAAAAATCAATTAACAAGACAAATAAAGCCTTCTAGTTTACTGAAAAATCTGTGGACCAAACCATTTCCTTGCACTTTGAGACGTCAGACCTTCAGGATAGAGCCTCTAATTAAACAGGTTCAGCTGGAATGATTCCCAGTCCTGAACTCACCCTTCACTGTGCAGATGAGTGATTTTTCTGTCCATAGGAGAATTCCCTGCTCTAACACACACATAGCAGGATTCATTACCCCATTCGTAAAAGTTCCTGTAGGGTTCTGTAATAGTTCATCAGACAGTGAAACACTTTTAAACCTTCGTGGAACATTAGCTAAAATAAGAAAAACGACACAGATTTGGCCAAATGTCACACCTGACTATCACATCCATATGTGTTCTTTCAAATGTCCTGTTCCAGATGTTAGTCTCACTCTTCCTCCCATATTCACCTCCACACTTCTATGCAGGTATTTTAATAAACTGTGTTATGTGACAATGGGGATTTGATAGCAGGGAGGTGGTAGCGCAGGGGTTAAGGTGTTGGAATGCTTAACTACTAAATTGCCACTGTTGGGCCCCTAAACAAGGCCCTCAACCCCAAATTGCTCAGTTGTATAAAAAAGTCACTCTGGATAAGGAGGTCTGCCAAATGCTGTAAATGTAAATATAAGTTTGATCATTCAGTTCCAATAATATTAATGAGATCAGACACTGACGATGTAATATTGAGGAGGTCTGTGGTTCAGTAGGGGTTCCACTTCATCCCAAAGATGTTCAGTTTAAAGGGGAATCAGGACTCTGTACAGGACATGAAAGTTCTTCTACTCCAAAACATCCAGAACACAGCATGTCTTCATGAAGATCAGGGGGTTTGTGCACAGGGGTATTGTCATGCTGGAACGTGGTCATGCTGGGAAAAGTGGTAGCTTAGTGTTTAAGGTGTTCAACTCCTAGAACCACTAATCTGCCTCTGCTGGGCTTTTGTGCAAGGCCCTTAACCCTTTAACAACTCAGATGGATAATATAATGGGATAAATGTAAGTCTTTCTGGATATGAGCTGAAAATGTGATTAAAGAGTGCTTGGTTCTCTATGCTTTAAACTCTATGCTTTAGACTTTGTGGCACAAGTTTGAAAAAAAACATGGTGTGTTAGTAAGCTGTCCACCAACTTTTCAGAATATAGTGTACTAGAGGGATTTAGCATTTACCTTTACGGCATTTAGCAGACTCTCTTATCCAGACCTACTTACATGTATCTCTTTTATACAGCTTAGCAAATGGGGGTTAAGAACCTTGCTCAGGGGCCCAATGGTGGTGCTTGGAATCGAACCCCGATCCTCCAATAAGCAGACCAACACCTTAACCACTGTACTACCACTTATCATATTATTCTTATTAGGGGTTTATCAGAGTTACCAGAGTTTCAAGAAATTTCTACATACAAGTGAACTGGTAAGCTGTACCAACTTACAAGTGGAAGTGGCCAAAAGATGGTGGGTTCAATTCCCAGCAACACCAAACTGCCACTGCTGGGTATTTGTGCTAGGCCCTTAACTTTAAACTGCTCAGTTTGATAATTGTAAGTTGTTCTGAAAAAGGGAGTTGAAAAATGCTGTAGATGTACAAATGTAAGTGAATTGAATATGTTCCAAGTGTGACATCAATGAACCATTAGCTTCTTATTGTTTTGCTTAGCCTTACGCTTGCTTTTGCCGCAGGAGTAAGAAGCATTCGTTCTTATTGGTCCAGCAAAATTCTGGAAGGTTATAAACCGCTGCATCAGTTTCCTTACCGCAAATATTAGGTGTCATACTATCTGTTTTCATTACGATGGACTTATTGATGGAGTTATTCTCTGTCTCGGATTTGTTTTCTTGGATATGGCACCCTTATTCACACTCACATTTATTTTCATGTATATTGCTCCTCCCTTGACACCTTATCTCAGGGCTGAATAACCTCACCGCCTTGTCTTTGATTTTCTTCGCTCTTGAAGGGAAGCTTGGGCCACCCTCATGTTGCCATTACTCACATTTCAATTATAGTCTCCTCTGTTTGGCTATTGTCAGCAAAGTACCTGATTCAAGTGACATTTTTCGGGGTAAATATGTCATAAATGTTGATAAAGTCGTGCTGGATGCTCATTTTGTTGTCGCACAAAACCACAACCAGACTCTCTGGTTATCTAAAAAACACAACAAGAAGGGACGAGCGTTGTTGCTGATTGGTGAACTGTCAAAAGACAAGTGTAAATGGGAAGCTTTGTCAGGGGAAATTGGCAGAGAGTCACAAAAGGCAAATGATGTGGCTTTTATACGAGGACTGGAATTGGAAAAATATCAGAATGCACACAGGCACCTCGCAAATTGTCCATAATGCTGGCGGAGATGCAATTTTAGAAGTGCACTTCCCAGAGATATGAAGAGGGTTTCTTACCCATATGTTGTTTTTTTTCTTTATTAGGCTGCATTTGATGCTTGATTTCTATCATTATTGTCATCATCATCATCATCATCAACAACAACACAATTTTATACAACATGAAAATGCTGAAAAATTTGCCAACATAGACACTAAGGAATATATTATTATTATATAGGCTTGAACATCAGATAACAAAATCATTGTCATCGTTGCAGCAATTTGTCAAAAATATAAATAAGTTCAAATTCAAAATTTATTATAAGCTCAAAGGGCATTTAAGCTTAAGCCTACTATAGCGAAATGTTGCCAGATTGTTAGAAAATTGAGGTTCACGTAGGTGGATAGAAGTGCAGTTTCGTTATATCTTATATAGCAGAAAGCATCGCTTTTTAAATGCTCAAAGTAACTCATTTAGAGAAAAAATTGTTTTTGGGGGATTAAATTGCACTTGTTTATCATCATTAAACAATTATCCACCTTTTATTTTGTGCTGTTTTGTGGTCGTACATCATATGATGCCAATATCAACATGGTGGATGTAGAATGAACTCTTATGACACGAAATACAAGCAGAAAAGAAACAACTGAAGAAGTATTTTAGGCAATTTAGCCTTGTTGCCCTCTGGTGGTCTGGATGGGTACTCTCCCACATATTCTTTTTTTTTTTTAAGATATTTTGGGGGCACTTTTTTGCCCTTATTAATAGGACAGAGGGATGAAATAGGGGAGATAGAGAGAGAAAGATGGGACCTAACTTGCGCATGTGGGTGCCAACCCCTTGACCCACTACACCATCGGCGATGTCCTACATATTTTTAACAAAGAACAAGTGCTATTTTATAAGCAGCTAAAGAGCTAAACATTATTATATAAAATCTTCGGCATTTGTTTTAGATGCAAAATTTAATGCTTGCTATTTTTATGTATTTATAGTGTTATTTGTTTTTTTTCTCTTGTTTCATGTGACATAATATTATCCTATTTTCCATTCTGTTGTATTTTATCAACGTTATTCCTATGTTATTCCTGTTCTATCATTCATATCATGACCTACAATTATATAATTGATATAACTTACTCAATTTGACATACTTCATCCCCAACTTTCCCCTCCAGGATACAGTCTTATAAGCAGTCTTTATGTGTTTTACTCCACTTCTTTTGGGAACTGTCATTTCCTCCCTGGTACTTCTTTTGGAGAAGTAGCCACAGATGTCCATACCGAGAACCAAGAAACTAATGAATCCACAACGGGCTGGTGCTGTTTTTGAGCTGATCTTTGTTGGGCCACGGTATCCCCTGTATGGCAGTTCCTCAAGAAAAGTGCTCTGAAGAGACGTATAATAGAACAGATTGCTTTAGAGGAGGCCTGCAGCACCTGGAGCAGCTGCTTTTGAGGAGTCCAAACGGATTCAAAGAGTGTCGGCTTAATTAAACACCAGTGTTTTTGATAGACACATGAGCTATGACTAAATAATGGACAAAAACATCAAATATGTGCTGTTGAGGAACTTAAGAAGGAAAAAGAAGTTGCTTTAAAAGGTTACGTATTTCCTTCCTGTAGAATAATTTCAGGTCAGGGATCTTGATGCTTTCAGGTTTCTGTCTTAAGAATTTGCATCGGCATACAAACTGTTTTTGAAACACCGGCTAATTTATGCAGACGTCCGGGAGCCGTTCTAAACTTGTTTGTGTCAGTGGAGATCCAAGCGAAGCCAACTGAAGCGAGTTTATGATTTTTTTTTTCAATCAGCAAAAGAATCGACCTGTGATACCGACATTGCCTCCGGCATGCGTTCAAAAGCTACGCGATTTTTCCTGGTTTTTTTTGTTGTTGTTGTTGACAGATTGTTTGTGTGGGTCTGTTTATTTCATATTTTACTTCTTTTGCATGTCTTTTCTAAAGGTTTGGATTGCTTTTATATGCAAATATATGATGATAGTGTTGGAAATTAGGAATGTTAGTAATATTTTTAGCTGGCTGGAACGGATTGTCTGCATTTACGGTATTTCTCATGGGATTTGCGTCACAGTACCAATTTTCGAAGCAACATATCTCAATATGATTTGGCTTCAGCACAAATTGACAAAGAAAACAAAACAAATAACATTCGTTGGGTGTGTCTGTATAGTGGGGGAAGTGGTAGTACAGTGGTTAAGGTGTTGGACTGCTAATTGGAAGGGTTTGATTTCCAGCTCCTCCAAGCTACCACTGTCCCCAAGAAAGGCCCTCAACTGCCAGTTGCTTAGTTGTATAAAAGAGATAAATGAAAGTTGCTCTGGATAAAGATGTCTGCCGAATGCTGTAAATGTATTTGTATGGTAAGGTGTGTATAATACTTCTGCTCTATTAATGCATGTTAGAAGTCATCCGTTATAATATGAGAGCCGGAGATCAGGTGTCTCGGAGGGCCGTGGTGCAGAAGGAAGCAGCTGGTTGGGTTTTGGTTCACAGAGAGGTTACTGTCAGGGACAATGGGTGCTGTGCCCTCTGAAGCATTTAAGCTATAAAAAGCTTGGATGTTACCTGCATACCTTTAGTTGTGCTTCTTTCTGAATGTTATGTTGTGGGACAATGCACAGGAACAAGTATAATGAAGTGTTTTAATAAGTTGTAAAAACACATAGATCATTAATACTGATAAATTTCAGGGCAGGTTGACAAAAGGCTGTGAAAAGGACGCAACCCAGGGCTAAAACCTGTCATCATGTTGCACTGATTCTGAATTGAAAAGTCTAATACACATAATAACATTGTAATAACATTATATAATACATTATTAACCACTATCGTTAAAAAGGCTTTAATATAATTTTTATTATGCTCCTTTTTAGTGAAAGTGTATTCATTATTTGTTTGGCTGAAGCATTAAAGTATCAGCTCATAAACGGACGTTTATTTATGTTTACATTTTTAATTTTATGATACAGTGTCCTGAAACTAATGCATTGTTTCAGGGGATTTATTTTTTAAACATTTAAAAGCAAAAGGGGAATTTTTCTTTCAAAACTCCTCGGTGGATTAATTAAATGACAAACAGATTGAGAGAATGATTTCACAGACAAAAAGTTTCAAACGTGAACTATGCTATTTCTTTCCTGGTCTAATTGGGGAGTTAGCCTAACTGGTAGATATACACAAAAAGACTTGGATTCGGTCCCCATCTAGACCAGAAATAAAGGCAAAAAGGGATTTGAACCATTTAATTACAAAGACTAATGTTTGGTATTGGGTCACATGTAAAAATGGTGCAGTCGTTCTACGGCTTCAATTGAACTCTTTTAGCTTGTCAGTTTATATGCCATGAGTTTAAAGGTTTTTGTAATCCTTTAAGATGAGACCACTTTTATAGAAAACTTTTTTTTTATTATCTGTGCTTTATGCTCTGTATCTCCATCAATCGTAGTTCATTTATTTTTACCGATAAATTTGGCCCCGGAGTGTAATGTGTGGCTAAGCATTTTCCCTCGTCCTGGGTACATGCCCAAAGTGCCATTGGTGGTGCCGGGTCCTATTGAGGCCTTCTGTCCCCATCCCTTCCAGGTGAACCTTTCATGTACATCCACAGAGCTTCCCAGTGCAGAAGGTCAGAAGTTCAACTATGTCCCTTAAAAGAGTGGCGGCGGCCACTAACAGAAGATAAACAGGTGGGTGGTTAAAGCCATCATTCTGGCTCATGAGACCATTGGCCGCACTGTCCCAGAAGGAATTGAGCGCACCCAAACAAGAGTATGGTTGCCTCCAGGGCCTTGGCCTTGAGGGTACCTCTGTCAGAGCTGTCATTTGTAAGGCAGCAGTTGGGCTACCTAACATACATTTGTCCATTTTTACTTGCTAGATCTAGCAACAATCCAGAGACCTCAAGTCACACAGTCCCCACACATAATGCTGAGACAGTGACTTAGCGGAATGTCTTCAGGTTACGACATTTTATTTGAAAGTATCAAAACAAATAGTACAAGGAAACTTCTAGAAAAATATTAATCACACTTTACACTGCAGCCTCACTTGAACAATTTTATCCATTCCTTTTTTAAAAATAAATAAAAAAATAAGAGTTTGGCACGGACATGACATTAAGTAGGTGAGTCACACTCGCAAAAAAGTCTGGAGATAATTCAAAGAAGCAATTATTTGGATGTTAAGAGAGGATGTTCACAGAGAAGATTTTATTGATGTGGACTTACCAAGGCCCCAGATAATGTTTCCATTCAGATCGATACATCTCACACGTTCTGATGTGAGACACAGCGGAATACACAGCTCGGTGGAGAATTAAATATAGACTACAAGTCCAGGTCAGGAAACAGAGGTCATGTGAATAAAGTTTTCTGGCAGCATTTTTTGTTTACAGCAAATGCAATAAAAAAGCAAGGACATAGACCTTCATGTCATGTTAGTTTTTTGCAGAGCCTTTAACCTGCACTCCCGAATGACCTACCTTACTTTAAATGTTGTCTGTAAGCTGCACACAAAATTTGCGTATGTTTGAAAAGAAGTGCATAATTTTGTATTATACATCATTCAGGGTCGATAATGCTTAAAAGGATAAAAAAGTTATACACAATAAAGTGCTTAATAAAAAATGTACCACATCGAACATCTTTTTCTTTCATATACATAAAATACATAAAATCAGACCTGCTGCAATCCAGAATATTGGGTTGAAAGTTGCAAAGTCTCATGAAATTAGTTTTTTTCTACGACTATGTCTGGTCTGGTCTTTTCTCAATGATTCTGTCTAAGGCATATTCTTACTAATGACTTTCCCAAACTAAAATAGTAACAGTTAAAGACTAATTTGGTATACTTTCATAGTTAGGCATATTTGAATGTGAATACATTCATTTATTTATTTATTTATTAATCGTCTATACCCGCTTATTCCCTAATTCGGGGTCACAGGGATCTGCTGGAGTCTATCCCAGCTGTCTCTGAAAGGGAGAAAGGGAGGAGGGGGATACCGTGGACAGGTCATCACAGCCAATCTATCACAGCCAATCCATCACAGGGCCACACACAACCTCAAACTCACTCCTATGGACAATTTTGAATCACCAATCAAATGAACATACAAGTTTTTGGACTGTGGGTGGAAATCGGAGAACCCAGAGTAAACCAATGCAAGCACGGGGAATCAAACCCGGGTCCTTCTTGCTGTGAGGCAACAGTGCTAACCACTAAGCCACCGTACTGCCCTACTTTGAATACAAATAAACACAAAATATTTTCTATGTGAGATATAAACTTCCTATATATTGGTGGAATTGTGCACTGATTGGCTACATTTTCCATCAGTCGTCATTTCGGATTAAAATAACTCAACTAATGTAAACTAATTAACTAATGTAAATGTTTTTATTTGTCACATAAACGTCACAGCACCGTGAAATTTGTTCCTTTGCATATCCCATCTTAGAATGTTTGTGTCAGATATGATACAGAGCCCCTGGAGAAGGAAGGGTAAATGGTCTCAAGGTAGAACCAATGGTCATCCAATCAACAACTCAGCGCCTTAACCGTTTGAGCCAACAATGTTTAAGCAATCCGAAATAAACAAAGAAATAATTAGGCATATTATATCATTGTTTTGTTGGAATAAAGCGTTCTATAGGATGTTTTTCGGTGGACCATTAACTTTCTAACTAAACCGGGATTTACAGCAGTGAGAACGTTTGTGGCTCGATTTACGATGGATCTGGTATGTACCACGATTTTATTTCGCATGTTTTAATGTTTACTGCTAATACAAATTTAGCAAATACATGGCGTAGAAGCTTTCCATTGAAAAACAGCACTTTATCGTCAATGCTTGAGGCTTCGACCTTTAGAATGATATATAGTTTGTCATGATTAATTATGTCCCTTTTTATTTAATGTATGCGTAAAAATTGAGTTTACATTTTACAGATATTTATTGCCATTAAGCATGCTTAAGGGAGTAGTGATAAGAAAAAGATTTTTTAATGATATCAGGAAGGAACTTGAGAGGAACCAGACGCAGGAAGGAACCCACTTTCATCTGGGTGACACCAGAATTTGTGTCTACAGATAACAATCTATCTACAACATACATTTCAAGCAAAATTGTGACCAGCTAAATTTACATTTAGGCATTTGGCAGGCACCTTATCCAGAGTGACTTACATTTATCTCTTTAATACAACTAAGCAAATGGGGGTTGAAGGCCTTGCTCAAGGGCCCAGCAGTGGCAACTTAGTGGTACTAGAAACTGAACCACGATTTGCCAGGTACCTTTCAGCAATTGATAAATCAACAAAGTTTCTAAGTTCATCACATTCATTGTTTAAGCAGGAGCATGTCTATGTCAAAGGCACTTTTGACTCATCATTTCACCACCCACATTTGTCTATCATCATCAAGTAGGACATCAGCATGGATCAGCAATGTAAGAGGACGTGGCACACTAGGACTAAACAGCGTTTATAGTCCAGCGTAAAAAAATAATGAGGCAGATTATAGGTATGAATCGTAGTGTAGTGATGATGCTGTTGTGCACCCTGGCTCAGGGCTTTCCCATCTCTCTTTCTCTCTGTTTCATAAGCTTCTACTCATGTTGTGGATAAGGACAATGTACATTGTGTGCAAAGTGCGGGCAGGGACTCCAGCAAGACTTCCAAATTGATGTTAGAAGAAGCTAAGACCGTTCCAGGCCTGGAGTCTGACACTGATGTATTAGTTATTAGAATAAATCTTAGTAGCAACAGGGACACTTCAGAAAGATGGAACTGTGTGTGTGTCTGTGTAAGAACTGATTTCTATTTGTTGTGCCTATGCTATGAAACGAAACACAGCATTTAGCTTACAAGTAAAAAGTGATGAAATGTAATATCTATGTTAATGTATGATAATAGTACAGGCATCCCAAAGGCAATAAAATAAATATGTGTTTTTCACATATCCATTTAAACTCATTCAATTTCAGGAATGTCAGTGCTGGACATTTTTCCGGTACTTCTTTTGAAGCCATAATAACGATGCGCGACAGCACAGACGCTGCCCTCACAATCAGCACAGCTCATAGAGATGTCAGACTCTTTTATGGCTAGAAATGAATAGCCCTCCACTTTAATTGAAAACGGACTGATTGCCGTAGGTGAAGGAAAATGGATTTTCTTAATCTTCTCCACTCTTTTTTTCTTCTCTATTAGCATAAGACAGGTTAAATGAATAACTTAGTCTTAGGTGCAAAGTGAGTTTAAACATACAGCTAAGGTATGACTCCTGACTGGCTTCGTGCAATCTGAATTATCTATGATAGTGGACTACTGTCAAGATATTGTGTGATACTGAGTAGGAAATACAAAAAAAAAAGTCTAATTCCAAAACTATTGGAGACAAAGGAGGGAAAGGTGTATTATCCAGTCAAGTGGAAGCTCTTTTTGTCAAACCTTTATTAGAATCAATTTTAAAGAATGTTCACTATAGGGATTTGCTTGAACAAGTGGTATATTCCCAAGCATTCCCAAAAAGTCGAGTTTGCCCTTCAGAACACTATACCCAATAAAATCATCTCGTAACTTATACCCAACATAGAACAGTGCCATAGTTACTGTTTTTCTGACACAATACTTAAGTCCAACAGGAGTCTTTTGCAACATGGAGATGTTTCTCATAAGGCTTTGCTCATCAGGATACTCTTGCCAAATCAAGGACTATACCCAATAAGAGACCTATGCCCAATCAGGTCAACCACTAAACTTCAAACTTGTACCAAAAATAGCAAACATGTTTGCCCAAAAATATGCTTTTCCTACCATAGGGCTCTGACCATGTGAACACAAAGTTGTTATACAAAATGAGGCTTTGCTCACCAGGATATGCTTGCCCTAACGAAGACTTGTACCTAAGCAAGAAAGACATTTCAATAGGGCGCTTTGTAAAACATAGCATTTAATTTAAAAGAAAATTTTCTGACGAACATGGGTCTTTGCTTTGTTACAAAACCAAACATTTTGTCCATACAGAGGCCTTGTCCATCAGTAGACTTCTGCCACTGTAACACTATTCCCAATGACAGAAATGCCACTAAAGCATGTTCTTTATTACATTTATTGTCTGATCACCTGACCCAGAAAAAGCTTCGTCGAGGGCTTGAAGCAATCAAATACTGTATGTATCTGTGTGTGTGTGAGAGAAATAAAGGTGCATGTGTTATATCACAATGTATGTGTGATCGAAACACACACTCCTCAGCCGTTCACCACACTGCAGCATCTTTGGATCAATAAATAATCCACTCTCCTGAACTTGAGTGAGACGAGCACGGAAAATTACATGATTGCTTCTTGTGGAGAAAGATTTTGTCTCTGGCCTTTTGTCCACACCAAGGGCTTAGCAGATGAAAGAAAAAGAAAAAGAAAAAGAAGAAGAAGAAGCGCAGATATTAGCTTTGATCAGGATCTAAACAGAACGCATGCTCTCAACTCCTTTAAGCAAGCTCATTTCTAAATAATTAAATAACAAAATCAATGACTTAGGCCAATGATGATACTAATATTAATGCTAAAATAAAGTAGAATTAAAGCCGAAGCACTAAGAGGAGAGTCAGATAAACACTTAATTATGTAATACGTAATTTGCATACATTTGCATAATGTTCCTGGGACATACTGTAATGTTATTGATATTTTAATAGTTGTTTTTCCTCATGCGAACCTAACTGTTTACTATCATTGCACTTAAAATCTGATTTATTTCTTTACTTATTTAGAAGTAGAAAGAAAACCTGATTTTATATTAGGCTGTATAAAAACCCTGATGTTTCCACGTGTTTCAACAGGTTCAGCCATTGTGTTCTCTGCATTACATCCAGGGTTGAAAAAAAGATCTAGTCAGTGTGAACAGCAGAAAAAAAAATCACACACACACACACACACACACACACACACACACACACACACACACACACTGCACAGCAGTAGGATTTGGTCACACACCTGCCACCTGTGCTGGATTGTGACTTGAAGCTACACCCGGTCTCAGTGGAAGCATTGAACCATGGAAATATTCAAGGATTGTATTTCCCTGGAGTGCAGCGACATAGTCGATGTGCTGCTGCCGAGCTAGGGAGGAAACACAGGAGAGGCAGACTAGCCTGATGATACACAAAAATATGTATCATGCTGTCAAACTATTGGGATTATAAATCTATGTTTATTCCAAGCAAATCCTGAAGAGGAAGAATGAGAGGATGATATTATGGTCATATATACATTACAGTGGAAGGTCTACCAAAAGAGCAAGGGGGTCCCCCTGGAGCAAAGATGGTCAATGACCTTGCTCAAAGATAAAACAATGGTGGTAACTGTTTGAGCCACCACCGCTTTCACACTTAATTCAACTTAAAAATAGTTTTTTTAGGTATGTTACATACACATTGATTGCATAGTCTCTTTAAATTCCCAAACTTTATAGGTCAGAGTGTAGGAGCATAAAAGTGTTGAGGACCATGTTTACAGGGCAAACAGTGGCATCTGGGCAATAATGGGGAATGAACCCCTAATCAACAACCCGACCCTTATCTATTCGAGCTACCACTGCACATTGGTATATGACCTTTTTTAAGGCATGCTCCTCCTTCCAAGTTTGTCTGAACCAGCTCACCTGGTTCAGCGTGATGGCTGAGCCCGATTCTGAAAGCACAACATGCTAATCTGTAATTCTTGCCAACCCATTCCTCTTTTTTTTGTCAGACTGTTTACCTATTATACTTTTACCAATCCTACAATGGAACCATATTATTTTTACTTACTGTTTTTACAACGGAATGATTTGTAAGACATAGAAAAATATATACGCTGGACTATTATTTATCTACTGCATAAAAACAAGGAAGACTAAATATGAAATCAAAATAGTTTACAAGGTCTAAAGCTACAGTACCTCTTGAGTTTGGGGCACGGAATGTAGACCCACACAGATGCAAAAAGTCTAAAGCGCATGACACAGGTGGATGAAGTTTAAACATTCCATTAAATTAAACTCAAATAAAATGAAACTTATTTGATTATTTTTTATTTGTATTTCAAAGGTGCAAGTGAAAGATATATCAGAGTAGTGGTAAAACTTATACATTCACAAAACTTGAATATTGTGGACAGGTGTAGGAGAAAATAATGACGGTTGCAGGCTGGTCCTCTCCACGTACATTTAGAATCTGGACCTGGTGACAACCATAAGATCCAGGGTTCTCAAATAACATTAGGTCCCAGACACAAACAGGACAGTAAATTGGCCTTATGGCAGCGTGGGTATCTTGTTCTCAAAGCAGAATAAAAAGCAGTTTGAGTTCCTGAAGAAGAATGTCCCAGGTTTTGTATGGGTTGCCTGAGGGAACAATTCGTTGCGTAACTTGCATACCTCCAGCGTCCTTGCCAGCACTAAAGGTCAGCACATTGTGGCACGGCACAACGCATGTTTATATAGCATTCATTACTTCCTGTTTGATGATGTCATTTGTCCATGGAGTAATGCTTTTCAATTGGACAAATTTACACGTGCTACAGGCCAAAGGTTATAAAAGGGCAGCGCCTTGTTCCCTCTGGGCACCATGTTAACATACATAACCTGCGACGGTAGTTTGTGGGAGAATAATTCCTTTATTTATCATATTTGACTCGTTTTCAGTAATCAACATTACGTCACAGCTGAAAGATTTTTATACAACACTTCTGAAATTGGATGCTTTAATTCCAGTATCCAACCACACTATTGGACTACTGATGAGAAAATCAAATCCAGTTCAAATCCACCAGGGACTACCAAGCTGCCACTGTTGGGGCTAGTGCTATAGTACGCAAAACCAGACTACGATTACAGCTTTAATCTACAATCTACCTAGAGTGGGAATTGATAGTGGTTGCCTAATATTTGCTGGGCTGCACTCATGTCATATAGCTTTGTGTGGGTGCTGCATATCAATCATTTTGGCCACAGATACGATACGACACAGATATTTAGACTTAGACTTGACTTGGACTTAAACCTTTTTGGACGTAGACTTGACTTTGGCTTGACAAAGGTTGACTTGACTACAGCCCTGGTGGGCTTTTAACCCATTAACAACTATATTATATAAAATGATATAGTTGTAAGTCACTCTGGATATGTTGTGGTGTAAAACGTATTCTTGTAGACAGAGTGGATCCTGAGATCATGCAGTGGATCTCCCTGGCATAAAAAACAGTTTACTTGGCCTACTTCAATATCCCAGAGCTCTAAATACTAAAGATTATGGATTCACATTGTGTTTTCTCTGTCATGCCTCTCCAGTGGCATTTTCTCTTATTTAGAGTAAAAGCTAAGATTTTGGTACACAGTGTTTGCTGATTCATGCCCTCAGGACTACCCAGACAGAGCGTTAAATCCACTATCTGAAACTCCTAACGCTATTCTACAGGTATTCAGTGTTTTCAATCGAAGCAGCAGAACGACTCAGAGAAAGAGTCAGGAATCTAAGTGGTAATTAAAGTCCTAAGCCTCTCTTAATGTCATCTTGTTCTGCAAGTAGATATAATCCTTAATCCTTACTATCTTCCCCATCTTATCAACGTGCAGGTTCACGTCTCTAAGCAACATCACGCAGTCGAATGGTGCATTAGACAATTTTTTTAAATGTCAGATAAAAGTTGCTATAGATGATAGAGCCTGGGTTGGATTGGTGTGTGTGTATGTGCAATCGTCACACTATGGCTGGTGTCCCCATGTCAGCATCCTTAAGCCCCGGGAAGTGGACAGAAAGTTAAAAATAGGTACTAAAACATAAAAACAAAACAAAATAAAAACTTTTAGAACTTTTTCTAATATACGGATACAATTTAATTCTTTCTCTAATGAGCAAGACTGAGGCAATGGTGATGAGATGATGTTAGGAAGAAACCTTGAGAGGGACCAGACTAACAATGAAACCCCATCTTATTCTGAGAGACAGCAGTGTGTGTGTGTGTGTTTGTTTGGGCTTTTGTCAAACGTATAAATCAGTGTAGTTTTGGAGTTCAGTACCGCGTCTCTGAACAGAAGAAGTTGCTGACTTTCTTTTTCTGCCAATTTTCTTACAAAGTCACTTGCTGTCTTTTTTTCTTACTTATCTTTCTTACCATCTGCCGCTTAAGTTTGGTACATTTACATTATTTGGCATACGCCCTTATCCAGTGAACTTACATTTATCTCTTTTATACAACTGGGCAACTGGGGGGTCTTACTCAGGGCCCCGGCAATAACGTCTTGGTGGTGCTAGGAATCGAACCCTATACCTTCAATACCTTAACCACTGAGCTACCACTTTCCACCACTTGCTGTACGAATCTCAGCCTGGCCACAAAGAAACGTAACAATTAATTGGTGGTTAAGGGCCTTACCCAGGGGCCCAGCAGTTACAGTTTGGTGGTGCAGGGAATTAGACCCTGATATTCCAGGTATCAGTCCAACACCTTAATGACTGAGCTACCACTTCCTGTAACAAATAAAGTTACTTTGACACAAATACACATTTAACTGATATCATTTTCACATTGTGGAGTGACTTTTTTAGTTATATATGCAGTCATGTGACTTCTCCCAATAGCATGAATTTCTCAGGTCAGCATCATTGTAAATTCCCCTAAAAACACCAAAATGTTGACTTAATTATTGTTAAATTTCTGGGAACAAAAGGTGTCAGATTTTGTACCATGATGATCCGGCACTAATGAAAGCAAAAACAAAAAATTGAACTCCGTGCAACATTATAATCCCGCCCACGAGCCCTTGCGAGTGGCTCATATCACTCAGGTTGATCCGCATCTCTTTACGTCTCAGAGACGCTCATTAAGCGAGTTCAGGCAGCCAGATGATGAAAAGCACTTTCTCTGCCTGATCAAACAGTTTCTCTTTTTACTGTCTTCAAATAAAGTCTAAAGTCCGACTTTTCAGAAAAGAGAATAAATAAGCACTACTTTATGGCTTCTGCATTAAAAGAAAAAGGAACGTATTTGGTTTTCTATTGTATTTGGTGTGTATAAAAAGATTTGAGAAGTAACATTTATTGCTGTCTAAATCTAAATAGTTTAAAAAGCACATTTATTTCCGAATCCTAATTAATTAGATTAGATAACGAGTTTCAATAATTAGGACTTTTTGTCAAGGTTTTTTAAGTTGTATTTGTTTTAGTTGTTAAAGTTGTAGAATAGAAATATCTGTTTCTGGCTGTCTTTACAGTCATTTTAATGTTAATCAACATTCATACTGTAAATGTATAACAAGTTAGCTTTTTTTTAAGATATTTTGTCCTATTTATAGAACAGATTGAGGTATGAGCCAGGGGGGAGGGGACTGGCAAAGACCCAAGCTGGAATCAAACCTCTGTGCGCAACCACATGCCAGAGCTTTAACCCGCTACACCACGGTGCCAGTCACAATTCAGTTGAAAAAATGTAATCTATAGAAAAACAGTAACATACAGTAAATAGAAATGAATGACTAAATCCAAAAATGCAGTATACATGTGTAAAAAATGTAAACTGAAGCTATGTAACACTTAAAATAAAATATATTGCTTAGTATGAAACACACATTCCAAAGATTAATGCAGGACAAAATTACAATGCAAAATATAGAAAGTGATAATACACATAGAAAAAGCTAAATGATGAAAAAAAAAAATAATAATAATAATAACTGTTGCCTCACAGCAAAAAGGTCCCGGGTTCAATTCCCCTGCAGGGGTATTTCTGTCTGGAGTTTACGTTTTCTCCGGGTTTACTCCAGGTTCTCCAGTTTCCTCCCACAGTCCAAACGCATGTACGTCAGATTGATTGGTGGTTCTAAATTGCCCATAGGAGTGAGTGTGTGTATGGCCCTATAATGGACTGGCAACCTGTCTACGGTGGGCTGGGATAGTTTCCAGCAGATCCCCTGTGACCCCAAATTAGGAAATGTGGGGTATAAAAGATAAATGAAAAAATAAAATACATAAATAAAAAGAATGATTTGATTATTTAAAAAAAAAAAAACCTCGCTTTACACCCCGGTAGAAAAAACATATCTTTTAATACCGATTGTTGGGAAACACAATGTCCTGCATGCTGTCTTTCCGAATCAGTCCTAACAGGTAAGAAGCAGCGTTCGTGTGCTCTAAATCCCTCATTGTCACTGTTCACCATTTCTACCATGTCAGTGTGATGGGTTAGATAAAGGGTTGAGTTCTGAGCGTGACCATGCTCGGCTCATAAATCATCCCGAATGTCGATTCGCTTTACTATTAAATATCATTCTAAACTGGAGGTAAACTGCAAATGAATGACAATGTCAGGGTGAAGAATAAGGTGTAAGAATAGCTATATGAAGAAGAGAATCTGTTATCCGTCTCCATTTGCTCTGACAGCACACTGGATTTTTTTCTGCTTTTTGGGTTTGTCGTTGCAGTAAAAATAGGAGTCATGTGACATGTACATTCAATCATTATCTTTCGTAACAATAAAAAAAAAAAGATATAAAATAACATGTACTATGAAATATGTGCAATTTTTTGCGTATACTGTATTTCTGCCTTATATGGTCAATGTTTAGGTTTTATGCCTGATTTCATTCCGGTTCTGATTATTGAACTATTAAAAATATATTAAAGATCTTCATGTTGATTAACAGCATCAGTCTATATAGTATGTATATAAGGTGGATAGTATGTCTGAATCATTGATATGTAAAAAGAAAAAGTATAAAAATACAGCAGGTTAAAAGTTCCTGGATGTTCTAATACTTCCGCCTAAATTCTTAAGTACACATTCGATGGACTCGTTACTATCCCATAATTCTGCCGTAGAGACAATTCATCATATTCCAAAATGGCAGAAATCTGTTAAGCCCCACTTTTCAAGTGCTTTAAATACATTTACCCCATTTGGACGACGTCCTTATTTAAAGCGACTTGGAGGTTAAGTGCCTTGCTTAGGGACCCAGCGGTGGTAACTTGGTACTGCTGGAAAACGATACCAATCTTCCAATACCTTAACCACTACGCTACCACAAATGAAGCTGTGGTGCCCTTTTGAGACTTGTTCTTTTTAAGGTTTCTTCCTTATATTATTTTAGGAAGTTTTTCCTTGAGCCTGTTGCCTCAGGCTTCCTCGTTAAGGATTAAAAAAAATAATTGTTGATGGATTTGAGTTAAAGACTCTTCATCTAAAACATTTCTATTTGGAAAACCTAAATTACAATAAGAATCCTTACATTAACACATTGAATTTTTGTTCTAAAAGAATAGTTTACAATCCCCAGTTAGAATGTTTTGAAAAAAATTTTAAAAACGGAAATATTGTATGCCTCCAGATCCCAATGCTGCTGGTTAGCCAACCCAGACTCTTGCCTAAGGGGCAGTGCTTTAGGGTAATCATTTAAATCACAGGCTTGTACCATGGAAGCTGCACCATCAGGAACTCTACTTACTCATGTGTGAGGCAACCTGATCCAATGTCAGCATATAAGTTTGCTTAAAACCGGACTGATCTAATCATGTGCTATTTTTCCCAGACCAATAACCTTTAAATTCCAAGAACCACCAGTGTTTAATGGTTTCAACCTACCACAATTCAAATTCCCAGTCTTGTTGGTATTCATATTTCCAGATCCACCCAAGTTTCCAAGTCCCAGAGCCATCAGACTTACCAGTTTGCAAGCTCCCACCAGTACTGGAATTTACAATACTGTCAGCATTCCATTTCCCAGACCCAGCGGTGTGAAAACTCTCATATCAAACAGTACTCAAAATTTCATCCCTGTCAGCATTCAAACTCCACCACTATCCAAACTCCAATCTAGTCAGCATTCAAAATTCCCCAGAGCCACCAGCTAATAGTAAATAGAATACAAATGACCAGACCTACCAGCTTACAAATTCCCAGTATTGCCATTCCTCACTCACCCTTTATGATCTGTTAACTTGGGACACAGTTGAGTTAAAGCTGCCATTTCCCATGGCTAGTATGCTCATAAGTTTTTGGTCCTTTTCACAAACATTTCTTCATTTTTTCTCTGTTTCAATTCTTACAAATCCTCCAGTGGATCTTTTTATTTCCACTTCAGGACCTCTTTTGGACATATATCAGATCCTTTTCCCCATCCATCCATCCATCCATATCTATCTATCTATCTATCTATCTATCTATCTATCTATCTATCTATCTATCTATCCATCCATCCATCCATCCATCAATCCTTCCATCTATCTATCTCAGGAACTTTTCCAAGAGGTACTTGGGGCTCAAGTCTGTCTGCCTGTCTGCCTATTGGTTTTGATATCTATCTGCCTGCCTGCATGTCTGTCTGTCTATCTATCTATCCATCTATCTTAAGTCAACTGATGTACCTTCTTGCTTCATCACTCCTCTGGGACTTCCCCCATCTGATACCCCTTCAGGACATTTTCTGCACATTGGATATATCCGATCCTTTTCCCATCTTTAGAGAGCATTAATCCTGTGTAGATGTCATTTAGACTTAGTTAATTTCGATTGAATTATTCTGGTTAACTGTTAACTGACTGTTAATTTACATGTACCACCACTTTCAGTCAGAATCATATTGTGACATGCAAACAGCTCGGTCTGTTATTCAGTCAATATAATTATTACCCATATTTTCCATTTTGTCCTTGTCCTCATTCTTACATTGTCATACCGCAAACAGATTGCACCCCAAGAGGAAATCTGATGCACACTTACACCCACCCCAAAGCCCAGTTTGTCGAAATTAGAAAGATAAAGTCATGGATGCGCACCAGCCTGACCTTTTTTTTTGCTCTAATTAAAACAGAGAAACATGCAGGATAGTTCTCATTAAACACTTCACAAACCTTTCACTTAAGGTCTATCAGTGGCTCATTGGTGTGTAAAACTGTCCTCTCTAATCAGAGTTACCGTGGCCTCCTGGGCGCTTTACAGCATCGCCTGATGAACAATAAACGCACGTGTGAAACTCACCAACGGGGTGTTGCTGTTGTCTGTGGCGGCGGAAATCCTATTAACAATTAAGATTAACACAAATGGGGAAAATGTTAAGACTAATTTGTCTGACAGTGTGTTTATAGGTTATTATGTTGCACGTTTGACCGCATGCAACATGCACAATCTGGTGTGTAGACTGGAGATCTACGCAGATATCACGGTTCCCTGGATTCTGGTTTCCTGTAAATAAAAAAAAAAAAAATTCTTGGTAGCTGAGATGAGCTAAATAAGATGTCAGGCTGTAAAGGGCAACACTCTTCAAATGTCAAAAATTCCATTTGTAATAAAGATGTCAGTTTCTACATCATTGCAGGAAAATGTCTGAATAATTTATTGACGATAGACTCTGGGGTGAAGAGTGACGCTAAGAGTTTCGGGAAAAAAATCGAATATTAGCTTTACATTTAGGTTGCGTAGACTGAGATTATTCAGTATATTCAGATAATCTTTCATTTGAAATAAATTGGATTATGTAACATTTCAGCTCAGCACCTTTAATTTTAAAATCGACTGTACTAATTTTATCTTTAACCAATCACCATCTTTACATCGTACTGAGTACAACATAGACAATTAAAATTGTAATAACAAACATTAAACTGTCTGTCTGTCTTCCTGTCTGTCTTCTTTTTTTCTTTTATATCCACTTTTCATTTTTCTTTCTTTTTTTTTTTTTTTTTTTTCTTTTTCTTTCTTTTCTTCTTTTTCTTTCTTCTCTTTCTTTCTTTCTTTCTTTCTTTCTTTCTTACTCTTATCTATCTATCTATCTATCTATCTATCTATCTATCTATCTATCTATCTATCTATCTATCTATCTATCTGTCTTCTTTTTTCTTTTATATCCACTTTTTATTTCTTTTTTTCTTTCTTACCCTTTTCTTCTTCCCTTTTTCTATCTATCTGTCTTTCTGTCCGTACATCCGTTTTTCTTTCTTCCATTCATAAATGCTGTATTTAGTAAAATTTTTGTATCTTTTAAGAAACGGAACTCTGCAGTCTTTCCTCCCTTCTGATGTTACAGGATGTGCAAATCTCCTGTTCAGTCTGTTATTCTGAAATCTGTTCCTGACATCTCAATATTTCATCATGCTGTTTATGTCCAGGACAATAAAATTGACTGGACCTGACAGCAGGTCCACCAGAGAAACGCTGTGGTGTATCTAAGCTCAATCGATTGGCTCATGGATTAGGTGTTTAGGTGTTTAGAACTCATTATGAAGCCATTTTAAGATGTAAGCTGCTTGATATTTCTGTGAAAGACTCGTTTTTAACATGGCAGATAAAACGACAAACAACAAACAGGAGTGAAAAACACATTTTCCATCTATCAAGATCTGTATTGTTTATTGTTATGTTTAAAGACATTTTGAAGATTCCGTTATTATACACTTATTATACAAAAATCTATCTATCTATCTATCTATCTATCTATCTATCTATCTATCTATCTATCTATCTATCTATCTATCTATCTATCTATCTATCTACCTGTCTTTATGTCTGTCTGTATGTCTGTCTGCCTAACTTCTCTGTCTATCTTCCTTTCTTTCATATCCACTTTTCATTTCTTTCTTTCTTTCTTTTTTCTTTCTTTCTTTCTTTCTTTCTTTCTTTCTTTCTGTCCCTTTTTTATATACAGTTTTCCTAAAACACAATAAACAGTTGGCCAAAAGTTGATGCAAATTGTTAATGCAAAGAATGTCTTTGTATTTCATTAAACTGAAACTAAGAGACTCGAACCCTGTTCCAGCATGACAATGTCCCTGTGCACAAATCCCCTGATCTCCATGAGGACATGCTGTGTTCTGGATATTTTGGGGTAGAAGAACTCTCATGTCCTGTACAGAGTCCTGATTCTGATTCAACCCCTTTAAACTGAACCCCTTTGGGATGAACTGGAACCCCGACTGAACTCCAGATCTCCTCACTATTACATCATCATCATCAGTGTTTGAATGATCAAATCCACACATAATTTAGTGGAAAACCTGTACTGAAGTCTGAAGGTGATTTTAGGAGAAAGAGTAAAAGAACAAGACTAACATTTGGAATAGGATGATGTTAAAAAAAACCTACATACATACATATATATATATATATATATATATATATATATATATATATATATATATATATATATATATATGTAATGTCAGGTGTTCTAATACTTTAAGTAATCATACAATTTGTCCAGATATTGATGCCCAATTCCGATTTGGTGACTATATATGATTATTTTTGATGACTTGCTTACATCATCTTTTAAAACTGACCCGTGTCCGATGTCTGTATTTACACTATACACAGCAAAACAACCGAATGTAGACGTACTGACTGGAAAAGGAAGTACAAACAGTGCAATAATCATATTATCGATTACAAACAATTCAGTATTTTGCTTCCGCATCATATTTAAAAGGTCACCAAACAAAATTCTCTTTAGGTGTAGAAAAAAATGAGGAGAGCGCTTGTTGCATCCCGGGAAAATTGATTCTAAGTTCTAATATATATATATATACTGCTATTTTAAAGTTATAATAGTATATAATATATTATATATATATATTTATATATATATTGTGTTATAATATATATATATATATATATATATATATATATATATATATATATATATATATATATATATATATATATATATTTTGCTGTTGGTGTCCACCCTGAGTTAAGGTCATTCGTTACAGTCGATGGACTCGTATTGACAGGTAAAAAATGTCGTTGGACTTTTTATTGACAGGTAAAAATCTGATCTGTCTGTTTACATGGCAGACGCTAATGCGTGCATCCAATTCAAAATCCAATTTACTTCCACATATGAATAAAACCGGAACTGATCTAGAAATATTTCTCCTGCTTATACTTTCCCATCTTCCCATAAAAGGAAAAAATCTGAATTGTGGCCTTAAAATCGTTTCTTTCTTCGCATAACCTAGGATGAAACATCATTCTTAAATACTTTAACATTGATAAAATCTGTAGCCAAAAAAGGCTTTTACTGATCATTTTTGATAAAAAATAATTTTATTGATTTTAGAACTAAATACTTGTAAAAATTCTGCAAATATCACTGTATTAAACGCTTATACCCTTAGATCCTAATTCAGTCATTACACTTTATTGACTTATTAATACTCTTCTCTGACTCTTCAGTCTTTGTGCTAACACTCCACAAATGTAAGCTCCTCTAAGCAGCTGAGTCATGGGCTGAAGATGAAGCTAATTATTGCCCATAAAGCAGGAGAGGATATAAAATGTTATAGAAATACTGCCAGCTCCCAGACTCCACACAGGAAATTAGCATTAGGATGTAGAAGCTTAAAGGAATTGTGAAAGTCAAGGCAAGATAATTCTTAGACAGAACTAATGATTCAACACTAAAATCCAGGGGTGAACATCCCATGGTGTTCCTTTGAATTTCTTTATTTAGTCTGACCCGGATGATACCAAGTCAGGTGAGGGTGGAGAAGGATCAGACCATGTGAAATGACTGAACATACCTGATCCAAGTAATCAGCAGTGGGTAGACCAGATAAAGTTGGAAAAACAAGCAGGAAATGGGTTGCCAACTATTGCTAAAAACAAGCACATTTTTATATTCATAGCAACTTACATTTACAGCATTCAACAGACGCCCTTATCCACAGAGACTCACACATATCTCCATTATACATCTGAGCAATTAGGGGTTAAGGCCTTGCTTAGGAGCCCAGCAGTTGCAACCTAATGGTGCTGGAAATTGAACCTGAATTAAGCAGTCCAATGCCTTAAACACTGCACCACCTCTTCCCCAATTTAGTTTGGGGCCTTGCTCAGGGGTCCAGGATTGGCAGCTTGGTGTTGCTGGGAATGAAAGTCATAATTTTCCGATCAACAGTCCAACCAATGCTGCTAACAATTTTGGGCCTGATAAAAGAACCACAAGGTTAGGCCCTCCTTCTAAACCCATTCCTATTATTCCTTGACTAAAGTGCATCGGCTCTTAGACTCCCCCCAGTCTATTACCTTAACCTTCGAGCTACCACTTTGCCCAGCTTCCGAGAAGGAAGTTTTAACCGAGACTGAAGTATTAATGTGCTTTTCTACTATACAGCGTTTCATAAACACCATCTGTGTGAAAGAGTCATCAGACCCAAACCTGAATGCCAGATGAATGTTAAAATCACCTTTACATTAAAACTAAGCTTTCGAAAGCAAATCTGACAACATGAAGCTTCTCCAGGATCAGGATACTAATCCTAAACAGCAAATTATGAAAAATATTCAAGAAAAATATGAACCAAGACTAAATCGACTCCATCATGACTAGTTTGCAACCTGAAAGTGAAGTAAAGATGCAGTAGGGGGTCTAAACTTATGCACATGATACAATATTATTTTATTTTAAAAGGCAGGGTAGGTGATTTGGTTCAAAAATATATTTTGTTCTGCTGGTTAAAAGTCTTTACATCCCAATAGTTAAGTGGGCCACCAGATCCAGTCTGTATCCAGTCTAGTTCGTGAATCAGCACTAAAAAGACAATATGCTCCAGGGGCAGTTTTCCAGTCATGATCTTGTCTTCTAGACAGCCATCCAGACAAAACGATGGAAACTTTACTGTAGTATGGAACAACATTTTTTTTTTGTCATGGATGGAGTTTTGGTGTCTTGCCGCTGTCGCCTCTGACCTCCTTAGTTGGGGACTTTTACACAACTTTTTTGCTAAAAAGTGCTATATAAATAAAGGTAATTTGACTTGACTTAAATGTATTTATATCACCTGTTTTAGGCTAAGGGACAAGAAAACATTTCGTCCAATTAAAATGTTTCATCTGAACATTAGGAAACCTATCATAACATACAATCCAAACATTATGATCGGCTTTTCTACCTGCTTGTCAACATATTTATTTGCATATCTCTGTGCACCCTTCACAGGGTACATCATCAGCCAGGGTTGCCAAATTGGGCAATTTCCCCAACCAATTGTCGCTCCTTTCAAATTTGATGAATGGACAGTGTTTGAGTTGGAAACTATCAAATCTACCTGGCAACCCAGTCATTATTGTGTTTAAATGCTGCAAAAATAAAAACAGAGTGAAAACCTGAATTAATTTCGGTGTTTGTGTGAGTGTGTTTTTCGACTCTGGAGTCAACTACAGGAGTCAAAGGGTCTGACAGATGATGTCATGGTTACAGTATTTCCTTTAGGCAGGTAGGAATATGGTGTGATTGGATAGGAACTCATAGTTGATGTAGTTTGTGTATCTGTGTAACTCACTCAGTGTGTGTAATCAGGGTTTATTTATATATTTGGTATTTTAGTACTGTTACTTACTGTAATATAAAGTTTTTTTCACCTGTAAATGACACATGATGTATTGTAGTAACGTCGTCTTTGGTCTAGTCTTCAAACGGTCATACTTAGAGGAGGTGTGGCTTTGGACGGCAAGGGTGAGACAGACGCTTTTAATGCTACCAGGCTATGGTTAGCATTTTCCCACTGCACCTTTGAACTATTCAAACTGTGGATTAATATAATAAAAATAGTACTATGTAAAATACTGCTGCAGTTATTGAATATTAAATAAATCAGTGATGTAATATGTTTGGGGGTGCACAAACTTTTGCATACAGCTGTACAGGTTAATCGATATTTAAACCTTGCCACACAGTGTTCATTTGTTGGCTTGTTTAAGTTAATATTAGCTCTGGAATCAGTTCAGCAGAATCTACAGTATGTAACAGAAGGAGTGTGAGGACTGACATGGAGGGCAAGTGTGTATCAGGTTAAAGCTGTAAAACATGTCCAAAAGGAAGAGGAGGAGGAGGAAGAGGAGTGAAGAAGATGAATAATTCCATTTTTGAAAAGAAGCCTAAGGTCAGAAATGGCAAAGCAACATTTCAGTTTATTTCTTTGTCTTATTTCAGTTTTACACTTTGAGTGCTTTATAAATTGAAGCGGGGGCAAAAATATTGAAACACTTGAGCGTCACATCAATATCCAGTGTCCAGTTCCAGATGTCCCACTCTTCCTCGAATAATTACCTTTAGACCTCTGTGCAGGTTTTCCACGAGATTGGGTCATGTGACTGTGTGGATTTGATCATTCAGTTCCAATAGTATTAATAAGATCAGACACTAATGTTGAGGTTGAGGAGGTCTGGGGTTCAGTCGGGGTTCCAGTTCATCCCAAAGGTGTTTAAAGAGGTTGAGTCAGAATCAGGACTCTGTAAAGGATATGAAAGTTCTTCTACTCCAAAATATCCAGAACACAGCATGTCTTCATGGAGATCGGGGGTTTTGTGCACAGGGACATTGTCATGCTGGAACAAATAATGATATGACTACAGCATACACATTGTGTGCCAACAATGAGACATGTTTATGTGGGTATGATGGTGAGGTGTCTAGAAAATATAGTATACCATAAATTGTATAGCTTTAAATACACTTTGGGAAATGGATAATCGATAATAGTTAGATAATCAACCGGATTTTCCTTGTTTTTCTATTAAGAATCCAGCAGTTAATGAGATCAACATGTTCAGCAGTGGATTAAAGATGCAGTACCTTTGGATTCGTATTAGTCACATGACCTCATCCTAGATTTCTAATTAAAAAATATATTTCTAGTCACTCATAACTTTGGATTAGTGACATTTTGTATTGGTTTTTTTTTTCGTTCTACCTAAAAATTGATTGGAAATAATTATTCTTTTTAAATTCTGCAAATATTAGTTACTAATATTATCTGGCGCTGTACAGTTTCGAAATCTTATTAACTTATTAGCCTTCACTGACTCATTCGCTTATTTTTTTCAAGCTGCTGATCTGGGAATAAATGGAAGAACATCACATATTAAAATTTACTTTAACATTTCAGGTATTTGGCAGATGCCCTTATCCACAGCGACTTACATTTATCTCATTTTTATCTGAATGAGCAGTTAATGAGTTAAAGGTCTTGCTCAACATTGGCAACTTAGTGGTGCTGGGAACCGAACACATGATCTTCCAACCACTGGTGCTGCAATTTTGGGCCTGATAAAAGAACAATAAAGTTTGTTCCTCCACATCAAGCATATTACATTATTACATTACTGCTAGTACTGTTATTACTAATAATAATAAAAATCAATAGGGGGAGCTAAAGTGCATGAGTAATTAACCCACCCACACCCCCCCCATCCAATCAGTCTGATAATCCTTTATAAAGAAAACATTTAATAAACAAAATCATATTTATTTGCTTCCCAAATTTATCTTTTTTCTCCCTTGACATGTTTTTTCTATTTATTCGCGTAAGCTTTTAGTGTTTCACAAGTGGGAACGTATCCAAATTAAGCTCAGAGTGGAGCAGTGAATGTTGTAAAAATTCTAAAATTAATTTAGTAATTTGGTCCCACAGTGACCTCTGGCAAAATTCTGGACTTGGAACTATTTGAAATATTATTGAATTATTTTAATTAAGCGTAAAAGCTACACACTGAAAAGTTTTCATATTGCACTGTCAATTATCCTTTTGTCTGCTCCTCTGAGAGAATTTGTAAGTTTATCAGGTATCCAGGAAAAATTCTGTCACATGGGATTTGGGTTAAAGTTCGTAAAGGTGTTTATTTATCACATATAAATTACAGCACAGTAAAATATGTTTCTTCGCATATCAGAGTATAGAAAATTGGGTTCAGAGTGCAGGTTCAGCTATGATACTGGGCTCCTGGGGCAGGAAGGGTTAAAGGTCTTGCTCCAAACGGTGGCTCGAACTCAAGTCTTCCTGGTTGTCCAACCAACAACAACCTGGTGCCTTAACTATTTGAGCCAATAACTTTTCAGTTGGTGTAACAGATTTACTACCGGAGTCCATTTTCAGGTGTTTATTAAGCAATGCAGAAGCTTCAGGGTAAATAATCAAAACGTTAGAGAGGAAATTGCCATTTGTTTTTAAGGAGAAATCGAGAAAACCAATAAAAAATGATACAAAAAAATAGACCATTAACCAAAGAACAGAGAAACGATCCTGCTTATGAAACAGGACGATATCAGTATAAGGGCTTGATGGTAGCATGGTCTAAATGTCTTTCAAACAGGAAGTGATCTGGTCAAACAGGAAGTGGAGTTAGAATTCTGCTTAAGGCCTAGCTGGTGGAAAGATGAATAATGGACTGAAAGGGTTACGACTGGCAACCTAAAAGTCCTACTTGATGTGGATGAGTTTCAATATGTTTGTCTGTCATTTGCTATGATGAGCTGCTTTACTTCCAATGTTTCCATGATAGCCTGGGGATTTACCAGTCTAACGTTCCAGGAACAAGACTTCAGTGAGACATGAAAGAATCACATTAATTTTACATTTATATTACATTTTTTGGCATTTTGCAAGACCCTTGCTCGGGGGCCCAACATTGGCAGCTTGGTGGTGCTGGGAACTGAACACATGATCCTCCAATCAGCCACGTATCCAAAGAATTTATCTCATAATCTTTATCCATCTAATTAGTAGCAGATTAAGGGCTTTACCCAGAGGCTCAGCAGCGATAAGCAGTCCAACACCTTAACCACTCACTGACCTACTACTTCCCCCAAAGGGTGCAATTGTTTCAATTTCCAGCACCACCAAGCTGCCACTGCTGGACCTCTGGACAACCCTAAATTGCTAAATGAATAAAAAATAAGATAAATAAACGTGAGTAGCTTTGGATAAGGGTGTCCTAATTTCAGAAATTTACATGGTGCCCTTTGGAGTTACAGGTCTGAAGGAATCTTGAAGAAGATCCAACAGTCACCAGTACAATAAAGTATCTTCTGCTTCTTTGGGTTTGATTTGGTTTTTCTGGCCGTTTGCAGGCTTCCTGCTATGTTCTGAGGACATTTAGTAAAATGTAAATGATTAAATCAGCCAAATTATGGATACACTGGAGGAGATGATCAGGATGTTCTCGGAGCTCCATCAGGCTGATCTGTTCCCTGAATACAGGTCAGTCATTTCGATTTATTATAATCCATTTTTGAATTATTGGCATAATGCATCTAAGAAACAAAATAATTTAGTATGTTTTTGCTTTATTTTTAAGGTTTATTATTATTGGCTGGTGGAAATAGGCTTTGCAGTACAATTGGTACAAACAGATATAGTTGTTTTCGACAGAGAGAGAGAGTGAGTAGAGACAGAGGAGAGGGGAGGGGAAGAGGGGAAATGAGAGAGGGAAAGAAAGTGGGGGAAAGCGAATGAGAGGGAAAGAGACAGGGGGGAAAGAAAAAGAGGGATAAAGAAAGACAGAGAGATAGATAGATAGAGACAAAGAGAGAGAGAGATAAAGAGAGACAGAGAGATAGATAGAGAGATGGGGGAGAGAGAGAGAGAGAGAGAGAGAGAGAGAGAGAGAGAGAGAGAAACAAAGTATTCACAACATTTAAAAAACTGAATGTTTTTTGCTCACATTGATTTATTTATGAATTTTATTATACAATATATTTAATTTGAACTGCAAAAGATTCATTTCATTCCTTTTATCAGTTCACTTTAAAGCCTGAATACAAACAGATCAACTAAAAAAACCCGTAATTCCACCTGAATCTCCATCAGCCACTGATTCAGCTCATTAAAATAAGATCAACGCTAATTTGTTCATCTGCTTTTCACCAAAAAAACCCTTCATAAATAAAAGAGCAGCGAGCTGATTAACCGAATCGATGTTCAGTCCTTCTGTTGCTTGTTTACGGATCTGATTTTAATGACATTATTTTTATTTCCTTTTTTTTTAAAACAATAAAATATAAAATCCTTCTCTGAAAAAATTACCCAAATGAATAAAACAAAATTAAACAGAACACACACTAACTGTGGGAGGTGGTAGCACAGTGGTTAAGGTGTTGAACTGTTAACTGGAAGATTGTGGGTTTAAATCCCATTACCACCAATTTCAATATAGTTTTTTTGTTTATTTTTGGACTCCTGTATTTAGGTAATAATGATGCTGTATTAATAATTAATTGTTTAGTTGTGTTTGCTGTGAGGGAGTTAAATGACTGATTGTCATTCTTAGGAATAAAAATGTATGTTTAGTTTAGTGCTGTTGTTATTGTTGGATCACAAACAGATTAAAAAAAAACAATCAATAAAAATTATTTCTGCATATCGATTATCGCTCACATCAACATGCAAATAATCGAAATCTGTATCGTTAAATTAATATCGGTTGGTCTCTAAATAATGTGCGATAGTTTCACTATTAAATACAATTTTATTTCCTTTTCCTTCTCTTTTTTCACTTTTTTCTCTCATTGCTCTCTTTTTCTCTCTTTGCGCTCTCTCTCTTTACCCTCTTTTTGCTCTCTCTTATTCTCAATTTTTTCTTTCCTCTCTTTTTCTATCTCTGCACTCTTTTTTCTCTCTCTGCTTTTTTTTGCTCTCTCTTTGCACTCTGCTTTTTTTCTCTCCCTCTCTTTACTCTCTCTTTGCCCTTTTTTTCCTCTGTCTTTGCTCCCTTTAGCTTTCTCTTTTTTTTCTCTTTTTGATCTCTTTTTCTCTGTCTTCACTCTCTCTTTTTCTCTCTCTTTGCGATCTCTTTTCTCTCTCTCTCTCTTTGCACTCTTTTTTTTCTCTTTTCTCCCTCTTTGTTTTCGCTCCCTTTTTCCTTGCTCTCTATTACTTTGCTACTTTATTAAATACAGTTTGATTTTGTTTTTTTTTTGTTTTTTTTGAATAATCCAGGACTGGAGAGTTAAAAAAATAAAAAAATTCTGTTATCAAAATAATAAATCTGTTTAGCTGCTGCGCTGAAAATAAAGGAAATGAATTTAAAGCGATTCCCGAACAGACGTAACACTGACCTTCGAATTGATTAGTGTTTTTCTCCCGCTTCCAGTCGTGACCTTGCTACAGGACAGCGTGAGGTCCGGCTCACCCTGCAGGCTGGAGCGTTAATTACATTTTCAACTCATTAAACAACACTGATGTTTATCAAGTGGCCGAGGAGATTAAACAGCAGTTAATTGACTAACATCCGGGCTGCTTTTTGCTTCCTGCTGCTACGGGAGGATGAGTTTATAAATCAACATGGCTGCCGCTCTGGCTGTCGGTCAGCATTGGGTCGTTACGGGTCATTAGGTATCGTCTAACATCTGCTCTGAAGAATCTGAGTGTTTTATGGACAGAGCGGCTGTGATGGGGCCAAGAAAATGTCAATGAGGAAATAAATATTTAGAGGGAATAAAATATTAAAATAAAAAAAAAAATTAGCAATAATTTCAATACAAGGTAAAAACGAGTCTATTGGGAGATTTTAGTGTATTTTTTGAAAATAATCACAGATTTCTGCTTTCCTGTCCCAAACATACCGCGGGTAATAAAGGGGGTATTTAAAATTCCTGAAGTCACAGAGGTGCCCTCTTACTTTTTCGACATACATGCTGGGTGTAATTAACTGTCCGTATTTCATCGTCTGTCATCAGTTTTCAAGTTTATTAAGAGAATATTGTCACTGAACCGTTTCTGTTCATTTTTGTGTTAGTTCGTCCTGCTACCTATACCGATAGAATCTAATCACTCAATAGCGACGCTCTTCTGCATACTTAGCTTTTCTAACTGCGCTTATTTCCGTTGCCCGTATAAGTGGCAGTGGCTGGTAAGAGACAGAAAAGGACAGTTTTATATTATTTTTTCTGTCAGTCTAATGAGAGCAGCTCTGTGGAGATTGACAGCAGGGGGTCGGGACTCCAGAGCAGCTTTTACCCACCGGAAGGTTTTATAACGCAGTCAGCGATAATTGGAAAGAATCGCGTGAAAAGACGAGTCTGTGAACTTTATATTGGGTAAAAATTCAGAGCTGAAAATAAACACAACTTTTTTTTTTCCTATTCTGCATTATTTAGGTATAAATTATTAAAATCAACACACACACACACACACACACACCCTGGCAAAACCGGTAGAATCCAACCGATTAGAGATCATGCGCTGTACCTGTCTGATGTTCAGCTAAAAGTTTGTGGGTGTCACGACATCTACATCATCCATCCATTCATTTATTTATTCATTCATTTATCTTTTATACCCGCTTATTCCCTAATTCGGGTTCACGGGGATCCGCTGGAGTCTATCCCAGCCGTATCTGAAAGGGTAAAGGGCAGGACAGGGACACCCTGGACAGGTCTCACGTTAAATATTTTTTCTTTATTATGAATAAAGAAACTTGAACAATTTAAAATAGAATCACAATCAGTGAAACGGTTACTGGAACTTTCCATTCCATTCATTTCATAGCATAAAAACCCGCAAAACCTCAGATAGCAAATTATTCATTAGATTTTTAAAATGAATTAGAAAAAAGCCGAAATTGTTTGTTTTTTACAAGCCAGTCGAAAATATTGAATACCTGGATATTTCAGCTAATAATGTTCAGAGACAAAAATAAGACGTGTTGCGTGTTAAGGTCACGTTAGAATTAACGGGAAATTATACTTTCTGCTTAGAATATTATTAAACTGAGGAAGTAAAAATCTCAGTCGGCTGCAAAATTGTCTCAGCACAAATATAAACATGGAAAAAAAAATCTGCATGAGTTTACAATTATTGTCTGAATTCATTTATCCATCTGTTGGATATAACACACACACACTTACACATACACACACAGAGATATACACACAAACGCTTGAGGGACTCGTTGAGAGATAGTCGGAGTCTAATGGAGTTCTGGGAGGGAGGAGACGAACGCTCTATCTCTTCCTCGCAGCCGTCCTCTATCCTCCACTCAGACTTGTCTCATTAGCGCACAGCCGAGATGTTCCTCACTCTCCAGATTAGAAAAACACGCTGTTCACACAATACCGGAGCACAAACACGCCTGTCTGATGCCCTCAGCCATTAAAACAAAAGACGGCGTTAAAACAAATGGGAAGCTTCAGACAGAGTCACACACAAAACTTCCAGCTCCTTCTAACGGAGCTCCAGATGTTAGCGACTCCTCACAGCTGTGGGAGCTGATCTGGCCGGCAGGTCTGGGTTCTGCCCCCAGAGGGGCTGCACCCAGAGGAATGTTCTGGATATAGCATCAACTGCAGGGCATGCTGAGGGTGAGACTCCTGAACCAACTCAGCTGTTATACCTGTCTGTGAGCCGGAGGATCATGGGTAAGTTTCTGCTTTAGGTTAAAGGTAAAGACATAGAGAGAGATTAACTCTGCTAACTTTAACAAAAGATTAAAATTATAAAAGGGTGAATTTATAAAACACTCAGAAAATTATTTTATTTTATTTTATTTTTGTTCAAATTAATTTCTAAGTACTAGAAGATTTGGCACATTTCCAGAAATGTTGATTTTTTTTTTTTTTTTTTTTTTTTTTTTTTTTTTTTTTACATTTAATATATTATTTATTTTCTTCTTTTGTTGGATCATTTTATTATATTAAATTGTGTTTATTTATATTATATTATTCTATTTCATTTTGTTTTTTATTTAATTCATTTTTATTATTTAATTTATAATACATAATACATCACCGGGGTGAACAAGGACGTCCCACTCTGCCATAAAGACGTTCCAGCTGTTCTTAGAGGACTAATGATTTAAGTTGCTCACACACACAGTGTATCTACATAATTCCTGCTACCTGTTTTTCACCCAAATGAGGATGGGTTCTCTGTTGAGTCTGGTTCCTCTCAAGGTTTCTTCCTATTTCCATCTCAGGGAGTTTTTTCTTGCCACCGTCGCCCCCGGCTTGCTCATCAGGGACAAACTGATTTCTGATTCATTTTATAATTTCTTATAATTTTCTTATTTCTTAATTGTGTAAAGCTGCTTTGTGACAATCACCATTGTAAAAAGCGCCAAACAAATAAAACTGAATTGAATTGAATTAATGTAATAAAATTGACAAATATTTTATTTTAATTTATTTCTTATTTCATTTTATTTTGATGTATTTATTTATATTATAGTATCCTAAATTATTTGATTTAATTTAATTTGATTTAATTTAATATTATTTAATTATATTAATAATTCAATACAAATAGTTTAACTTTATTATATAGATTATTTTCAAAAATGCAATAATATATATAAATAAAATTATTAACAATTTTGGTCAATAAATAAATAAAATAAAAAAATTAAATAGTTATTCCCATAGAATTTATCTGTTTGTATACTTTATATAATTTTTTGAATACTTTTCTTTCTGTTTTTTGTTTGTTTGTTTGTTTATTATTCTTATTTATTTATTTATTTATTTTTATGTTTATGATTTATGCTCTCTGTGTTTGTTGTATAATTTGGTACCAAACCAACACACTTTTACATTCCTGCCTATTTTTTTGCCTAAATTATTATTACTTTTACTTTACCTCTAAAATTGCACTTTAAAAAACAAACAGTAGTCAATTCAAGCTAAAATGCTACATTAGCATTTCCTGGCGTTTAATTTTTCAAGCTTCGGCATACAACTTTTTCGTCTGCAATAAAGATGATTTTATCCTCGACGGTTTCCTGATGAATAATAAAAACAATAATAATCTTAATGAGTGAATAATCAGTCAGTCGCATCACCGCCGGTTTCAGTTCTGAGTGTTTTCTGCGTGTCATTATTTCGACTGTAAAAGAAAAGAAAAGAAAAGAAAAGAATACAAAAGCAGATGAACCATAAACCCTCCTAAAATTAGACACTTCTGCTCATTTCTAAAAATGTAGAAAGATATTATAGTGAGAAATGCTTTCCCGAGGGCTCTTGTTTCTTGTGTTTTGTGTGTGTGTGTGTGTGTGTGCAGTCTCTCCGCGTCGCTGCCTTTTATAGCGTGGGATGTTTTCCTCTGGAGTTTTATTTGTTGGAATGGTAATTAGGGCAGACAATAGATCTCATTAAGACACGCGGTATCACTCTAAAACATGAAGTAGTGTGTTGTATATCTGCTGAATGTTCCCCAGCGGGTATCAGACTATTCCGTTATCCAATCGGGTCGCCGGGCTACGACGGCAGAATCACAGCTGAAAATTCACTAGCTTTGTTTCTACACACACTTTTCATTCTATTTGAAAGTTTCTGATTCATACTTAATCTAACACTAGTATACACACTTACACACACCTGTACACAATCTTACACGCATGTACATGATCTAACACACCTGTACACCATCTTAAACATCTGTACACAATCTTAGACACCTGTATGCAATCTAACACACCTGTACTCAATCTAACACACGTGTACGCAATTTTACACACCTCTACACAATCTAAGACATCTGTACTCAATCTAACACACCTGTACATAATCTTACACTCCTGTTACCTAATCTAACACACCATCTACAATCTAACAAACCTGTACTCAATCTAACACACGTGTACTCAATTTTACACACCTGTACACAATCTAAGACATCTGTACTCAATCTAACACACCTGTACATAATCTTACACTCCTGTACATAATCTAACACACCTCTACACAATCTAACAAACCTGTACGCAATCTTACACATCTGTACATCATCTTACACATCTGTACGCAATCTTACACACCTGTACACAATCTAACACACCTGTACACAATCTAACACACCTGTACTCAATCTAACACTGTACACGCTCGATATTTTTTGTATTAATCCTTAAATGAAAACAGAAATGCTGAACGAATGGATGCAGATGAATATAAACGTGTTCCAGAACTAATTTCCACTCGACTCTGCACGGCGGTAAAAACGCTGTAATCGCTCCGGTCTATTTTTTGCGCGGAGTCGTAAACAGAAGGACTACAAATGCAGCTTTTTTTAATAATTGGATTATTAGCGCAGCAGGAGAGTTGAGCGTGAGAAACCCACCGCGGGATTCAGAAAGGGCGGAAGAGTTTCTTTCTTTTTTTTCTCTTGTTTTTTCTCTTTTTCTAAAGAAGGGAATCGTGTTTGTGGGTAAACAGATAAGTGAGTCACTGAGGCGGTGTTTCACTCTGTATTTGAGTTACACAACGTCGGTGTAAACCTAGAAATTAACTGCATTTTTTAAACTGTTCTAGTAAACATGGCAATTTACTCTGCATGCTAAAGAAAACACTAGCGCTTTAAACAGTGTTACCTCAACCGAGCTGCAAAACAAAAACAAAGTAGACAACAAAAAACTCATTACAGGGGTACCCTGACTTACGAGTGTCCCAACTAACGAGTTTTTTGAGATACGAGTTGTCTCTCGGACTAATTTTTGCTTTGAGTTGTGAGCTAAAATTACGAAGCAGCTTCAGACACCCAACAGCTAGTTAGCGTAGCGAACGTAACATCCGGCCAGCATCCCGTGTCTCACTCGATAGCTAGTCAGACATGCTCCCTAGCAAGTGGAGTCGTCTAATCTCCAAGGCAAATGCTGTACATTATACCTAATAAAACCAGTTTATTCTAGTACATCCTATTGTATTGTTTTTATACAATAATTAATATTTATACGCTTATTTTTCTTATTTGAAAAAACCATCGTTCACATTCTCTCGTGCTGTGAGAATGTGAATGATGCTTGGGTTCTGGTAAATGACAGCATCTGCACATGTCGTTCCTCTCAGATTTTATTAAACAGGAAATGTCTGCCATCATTAGCTACGTTCTTATACACTCGTCTCCTAATCACCTGTCAGCGGTTTCTGATCAGGATAAATGCCAAAAACATTGTGTGTGTGTGTGTGTGTGTGTGTAAGAGATAGAGAAAAACAGAGACACAGAAAGACAAAAAGAGAGAGAGACAGAGAGAGAGAGAGAGAGAAACAGAAAAAGAGAGATAGAGCGATTTTTAATTTTGAGTCTATAATTCCTGTTAATCAGACTCCCTGTGGAATTTCTGGAAAGTTCTGTTTATCTAATCTGACTGGGTGAATTGTATAATTCAGATGTTTGACAAAACAGATTAGAGACCAATTTTCACTATTCATTATTTGCATTGCATCCATCTTGTTCTGTCCTCTGCATCCTTTTCACGCACGACCCACTAACCTCATGTCCTCATCCATCACATCCATATTCCTCCTCTTTGGCATTCCTCTTTGCCTCCTGCCTGCAATTCCATGTCTAACATCCTCCTACTGATATTTCCACTATTCCTCGTCTACACATGTCCAAACCATCTCAATCTGTCCTTTCTGACTTTGTCCCCGGACATCTGTCTTTCTGACCTTTTCGTTCCTAAATCCTGTCCAAACCCGTCAATTTCAAGTAGAACCTCAACACCTGTCATATTAATAAATTATTAGCTGTTTATTATCACATATATAACGCGCAAATAAATGTCTTTTAATTCATTCATATATTTACCCCTTAATCCTACCCAATACTTAAACGGACCCTACTAACCGTTAATAAACAGCTAAATTAGAAGTGTATTGAGGCAGAAGTTTGATTTGTCTCACTCATACATCTATAATAACATCCACAAATCTGAAAAGATGTTTCTGCGAAGCAAATCATTTAAAAGTTTCTCATTTATTTGCACGAATCTTTACCTAAGGCCATATCTGAAAATCTGCAAGGGACAAAAACGAGAGAGGGAGCGGGGCTAAGAGAGAAGTTGCTAAAATATGTCCCAGCTCGTTCATTAACCGCAGACGAGCTTTTGGCCTCACTTGGACATCTGAAGTAATTACAATAATGGAATGAACTATATAAAATGCCGCTCTGTTATTTTCCTCAGGATTTATTGAGATGAACTCTGGTGAATTTCTCAGCAAAGTCGAAATGATTCAATAAAGCCAGAGTTGCTTTTTAAGCCTTTTAGTCCCATAGCAATCTGATCTTTTTTTTTTCCTCCCGGTACATCGTATCTTTGTTGATCGATTTGGACCTTAAATGCATCCCATTCTATTGGTTATGATAAATGAGCAAATATGAACCCACGACTGTTGCAGATATGAATTATTTTGCTTCTGTAAGTGCTCAGTAGGGAAAAAGCCATAAAAACAGGCATAAAAATTCACGCTCTGGAAGGAAGAGATAAGGTTAAGTATGTTAGATGGACAGCATGGCTGATACTGCATCTCTTTTAAATGGAAAAACAAACTTTTGGGTTATTTCTTCATGTCTATAGATAAATACATTTTAAAAAGTAATAAATAACAGAGTACCGGGACTTGTGGAACACCGGGAGTGTACTTTCTCAAGCTGTGACAGAAAATATAATAGTTGTTTATTCGATATTTAAAAAAATACAATTACCTATCAAAAACATAGACAGGAAGAGATACAGGGTCTAGAGACAGATAAAGAGAGTCAGACAAATAAAAAGACACAGACAAAAAAAAAGAATAAGAGAAAGAGGAAAAAAGGGAGAGAGAAAAAAAGACAAAAATTAAACAGTAGAAAAGACACAAACAAAGAGAGTCAGCAAAACAGTGAAAGAGAGTGAGAGACAACTAAATAGAAAGACACAGAAAAAAGAGGAAAAGAGAAAAAAACGATAAAAAAAGAGCAAAAACGAAACAGAAAGACACAGACAAATAAAAAGACGAAAAACAAAAAAAATATCAGAGTGAGACAAAGGAGGAGACAGAAAAACAAAATAAGAGTAAAACAGATAGAGAGGGACAGCTAAAGAGAAGAAGAAACAGAGAGAGAAAGAGAAAAAATGAAATGAGAGTGAGACAGATAGAGCGAGACAGCTAAATAGAAAGACGCGAGATACAAAGAGGGGAAAAAGAAAGAAAGAAAGAAAGAAAGAAACAGCAAACACAAAACAGAAAGAAGGAGATAGAAAGATAAAGAGACAACAAAAAAAAAAAAAAACCCAAACGACAGCGAGACAAAGAAAGACAGACAACCAGAGAGAGAAAGAAAAAGACAGGGCAAGAAAGAGTCTTAAAGAAAAAAAGACAACGTTAAGTATGTTGGTTTAGCAAACGTTTAGGTCATTTCTTTATGTCTGTAGATGAATATAATTGGAAAATTAAAGAGGGCACAGCACCGAGACTTGTAGAACACCAGACGTGAACAGTAGTTTCTTTAGCTGTGATGTGCAGAATAAAGCAGATATTTATTGAAAATTAAAAATCACACTCCTTTAATCTGTTCTAATAGAGAAAGATGCTTTAAATCACAGCTGAAAACCAAAACAGAAAAGATCAAATAAATTACGACTTACTTACACTGCCTAACAAATGCTCATAACATTACATTAGGGACTGGGCTTAATAACGAATCATCAGCTAGCAATGCGATTAAGATCCGATTTTGATTCTACAAAATATACGCTTCAGACCAATGTATAAGTAAAGTACAAATTCTCCCAAAACACTTAAGTACTGTAATGAAGTATTATTACATTGTTACATGACACCTCTGGGCTTTTTAACAAAACTTAGCTCAGAGATTCGGCCGATTCGGTTTAGTGGAGAGCAGGCAGACTAGTTGAAAACACGTCTTTATCCAGAAAACACGACAAATGAGATTACATAGAGCAGCGCTGAATAAAGCGTGTCTAGGGGTCAAAATTCATCTAAATTGAATCTTCTCAGGCACCAGGTACCACGACAGAGAAAAGCAAAGGATGAATGAGTTCAAATCACAATGGCCATTGATTGGATTTCACGAGTCAGTGAAGGTCAGAGGATAAATCAACAAGAAACTTCGGGTAACACAGACACACACACACACTCTCACGCACATACACACATACACATGACAATATTTAAAAAATCACGGATAAAAAGTGGGTAAGGTATGAAAATGCATAAATGAATCATTTTCAATTGACTTTTAAATGGTTCATTGAAATGGACCAATTTGCAGATTGTTTTTTTATTTAAAACAAAATTAACATTAATATATTAGGATGACATCATTTCTTCCTAATAAAAAGGCTTTAAAATCTTACAAATTTTCCAAATACCCATTTAAGATATGAATCAACGAATCACATTTCCTATACTAGGATTTATTTAGATGTTTAGAAAGAATCAAATCAGCCAAGCACCACCACTTCGGATCGTGTTTGTGTCCTGATCTTGAGATGATTGTATTCCCGCCTCATTCCCAGGATTTCCGGTAAGTTCATGTAGAAAGTTAAATGATCCATAATGAATCATTTCTGTGAAGTGAGTCATAATGCGGATGACGATTACTTTTGCACCTCATTAGCACTTTTGATTGATTAATATGTATAAACATGGCCACACATACATTATAACTAGCTTTAAGAATGCAGCGTTATGACACGTTTAATAGGACCGACGCATATCACAGTGTTTAGGATGTAAAAGTCTGTCCACCGTTCCCGGAAAGCAGAGGTAGAGGAGACGAGTCAACAGCATCAGAATCGTCTCATGTTGCGTGTCGTGATGAAGCCAGATGATCTGAGAAGGCGGCGCTAAAACACAAAGTTTTCCTGTTTCCTGCCAAGTTTAAACTGAACATCTGGAACCTGAAGATACTCAAGATCAGGAATCATCGAGTTAAGAAAGAAGTATTTTAAGAGCCACAGCTGCATCCAGATGTGTGGACGCGAACTGATTTTAATTTCTTTCTTTCTTTCTTTCTTTGAAAAAAAAACCTATATATTTATTTAATATTTACAAAAATTGGATTTTGTGTTATTTTATCACCATTTGTCTTTTTGTTATTTTAATTGCAACATTAAATCATTTTTTTTAGATTTATTTTTAACTTTTAAACTAAATTTGTTCTTTTGTCAGTTACATTTTTAGATTTACATTTTATTACTTTCATCGTTCTCTTTCAAAAGTCTATCCATCCGTCCGTCCTGCCGTCTGTTGGTCTGTCTGTTCACCGACAATTTATCTTTCTCTGTATCCTTATTATTTTCATTAAGTACCTTCAAAATTATTTCTCTTTCTTTCTTTCTAATATTATACGTTTCTTTTTGTTCTTTTTCCTACGTTAAGAAAGGTTGTCTCTTCTGTGCTGCTTTCTATAAAGGATTTGTTCTGCTGCTAAAGGTTTCGTAGTTTCGCTAACAGCATTCTATATTCCTGTAGGAATAAATCTCTCTCTTTCTCTCTCCTCTCTCTCTCACACACACACACACACACACACACACACACACATGCTAAGTCAGTTAAAATACACAGTGTGAGACACAGATGAAGTCCAGTGAAGGATTAAGAAGTAAAATATGTGTTTGGGAAGCGAGCAAAAAAAAAAAAGGTCATTTAATTTTTATATTATACTCTACTGTGTGTGTATGTGTGTGTGTGTGTGTGTGTTTGTGGTTATTTAAATTCATTGCTTTATCAGAACACACAGCTGAAGCCCATGAGGACATGATTCTTCTCTCACACTGCTGTTGTTTATTTGGATGTTGTTGTGTTTACTGCCTGAAGCTCGCCGCGTCTCTCTCTTTCTACCTCCATGAATTATTCAGCGTTAGGACCTCCCGAAAAAAATGATGATCTTTAACTTCACCTCCTTTCATCCCTTACGCATATATTCATTCATTTATCCTCTCCTGCGTACCGTCACCCGGAGGAGTAAAGTATTCGTTCAGTCGGTGTGTGTCGGTGGGAGTGTTTAACGCTGTGATTTTTAATAATTTTTAGTGATTGTTGTTGTCAGACTGGACGAACATGATCACCGTGTAGGATCTCAGTGGTCAAAGTGTATGACAGACAAGACAAACAGACGCAAGAAGGCTCGTTCAGAGTTTTACGTCATCCATCGGTGACATGTTTGGCAACCTGCGTTATCTGGCTAAATACTAGCTAGCAGTGAACAAAAACAGTCTGTAGCATTAAATTAGCTTATCAAATGTTTCTCTCCTTGCTGTTCTGTCCAATGAACTTTATTCCAGAGTTGTCGTGCTAAAGTTGTTGTGCTAATTGCATCATCGGGTTTAGCGCTCCGTTCTCAGATTCTTGATTTAATAGTCATCTTTTGAAACTGCCAGAATTTCACTGGAGGGAAATACTGATCGTAGCAATCGCTAATTGTTTGTCGCTGAGCAGATCAAACTAGCCAACAAAAACTACAGATTTTCACATTGGATTATATTAAAAATGTATGAGTTTTAAAAGTCTCGAATGAATAAATCATGGCTCAAACTGGTTCGGCTCCCTATGTTAAAAATTCCACTGTTCAGTTCAGTTTAAGGAAAAAAAACTTTCCAGAAGAAAGAACTGCACACATCAATGATGATGATGCAGTGTAGTAATGCAAACACACACACACACACATACACACACACACTGTCTCTATCTAAAGTCTTTCACAGTTGATTGTGGATGAATTCCCTACATTACATTTTTTCTATAATTTAGGTAGTTTTCATCCATCCATCCATTGTTTATAGCCGTTTATTCCTAATCAGGGTAACAGGGATCTGCTGGTGTTTATCCCAGCTGTCATTGGATGAAAGGCAGAGGTCACCCTGGACAGGTCACCAGTCCATCACAAGGCAAGTGTGTGTGTGTGTGAGAGAGAGAGAGAGAGAGAGAGAGAGAGAGAGAGAATAAGTGTGTGTGAGAGAGAGAGTGAGTAAGTGTGAGAGAGAGAGAGAGAGAGAGAGAGAGTGTTGTGTCAGTAAGTAAATAAGTGTGAGTGAATGAGTGAGTAAGTATGTGTGTGAGAGAGAGAGAGAGAGAGAGAGAGAGAGAATAGTGTGTGTATTGGAAAGTGTATATCAGGTATAATGTGACAGATTTAATTGTGACAAAGAATTAATAATTTCTTTCTTTCTTGCTTTTTCTTTCTTTCTTTCTTTGTCCTGGCGGTCCTTGATGACGAGAGTCTTTGTCCCGCCATCATTAATAAACTAACAGACGTAATTCTTTCTGTTTAATTATCTGGCATTGTTACTCCATCACCTTTTAAAAAAGACTGCACTTTGTGTTTAATGCTCCGCCCACTGATGTCATCACTTCCTACTAGAAACCAGCAAGGTTTTGGAGTTGGATCTGGACACAGGGCTTTTTTTCAGTGGAAAAGTTCATCTCGGTTAATAATTAAGCTCTGTAAAAAATGTGAACCTGTAAAGATGCATATAAACGCCGCTAATGGGAAAAAGAAAAGAAAATTGCTTGCGTTTATATTCCGCATTCCATCATGCACTCTTTCTTTGTTACTCTGCCACTAAGACACACATTTCATTACTCAGTAAATGATGTCCATGCAGGAGAAATAGTTTCAGGTCGATTCTGCGTAGGTCAACATAAATCTCCATAAACTGCCATTCTTTCTGATTTCCTTTCGCCAACATTACTAAATGAAGATATGTTGACAGAATCGGATTTTCAATCCATCTCACAAAGCTGTACAGGAAAAAGAAAAAAAAACTCCGGCTGAAGTCTCAAAGGAATCGATGGACGCTTAATGATATGAGGGTCAAAAGATGCGAATGTTCATGTAAAAAGTCTTGGACGAGGCTTTGATAGGGCAGGAGGCCATTTTTCTAGTATGGGCAATACAGAGAAATTAAACAGTAAGATATAAAAAATGGCATACTTTCATACTACACAGTGTGTGAAACCAAGTATGTGATGTAAGTAGTATGCCAAATCTTTAGTAGGCAATAAACAGTAGATTAAAGGGTTGTAGATGGTCTATTACATCCACCCCGATTCTAACACTCTCTGTGGGAGTGACGACTACGTATTTTCCAAAATGGCGGAAAACAGCTACCCGGCGACTTTAAAAGTAGGGTTAGGGTTTAAATTCATGCTGTTGTGACGTTGAATGTCACATGACAATATCAAAACATTTATAAATTTATACAACTGAGCAATTGGGGATTAAAGGCCTTGCTCAGGGGCCCAACAGTGGTGGCTTGGTGGTGCTGGGAATTAAACCCCGGTCTTTCTGATATCAGTCCAACACCTTAACCACTAAGCCATCACTTCCCTTATGTTTTATTAACATGGCGGATGGAGTAGGTCGGAATTTCATTCATATTACTCATAAGCACACTGTTGTCACAGACACGCCAGGCTCCTCCTCGCTTCACTGCTCACTTTTCCCGGAATACTAATCACACACACTTCCATCAGTAAGATGTCTGGTTTCAACTATGGAAGTAGGACTTTGTCCTGATCTTCTAGCAATTCCTCCAAGCAATTTTCAAGCACTACAGACTTCAAGGTTTTCTAGAGTCTTCCAGACTCCGTGTATCCTACATGTCCACAGTTCTCCATTCTAAGTTCGCCTAACCCAAGTCTTGAATCCTTTTTGTTGATCTTCTGGAATAAAGTGTTTTGTTTGATTCTAACCTCGTCCTATGAGTCTATTTCCGGTTACAACTATATAGTACATAATTTTAACGTCAGGAAATACGTACTAACTCAAATCATGTATCAACTTAATTAGCATCCGATTCCACCAGATTGCTAGATTCATCAGTCAGGTGCCGAACCATTACCTTTCGTCACTAGCTCCGCCCACTGTTCACGAACTGGTACTTGTTCTCAGCATTTCCTTTACAGAAAGTTAAAGGACTTAAACTAAAAAAAACAAGTACTGGATCAGATAAACTTACCTGGGGTTTAAATAAAAACCAAGATTTAGTTTAGGGACTAATTCTCATTTCCTAATTAGCATTTATATTACAAACATATTAGCTGATTAATAGCATTTCTAAAGCACTTTTAAATGCCTTACACTTCAAGACTATATTTTAGATCCATTAATCCTACCCATGCTTTGGCAGCTTCAGATACATCTTATAATATGCCAACTGCACATAGATCTTCTATAAAGGTCCAACGATGTGTTGTTTAAAGGTGGTCTTGCTCTTGACGGTCCGATGCTCGATCACGATATTTTTAAAAGGTTGATAATGGATCACTTAATAGGTGATGAGATACCAGGATGAAATATACAGGTTTCCCTCCAGCGGCGACGTTTAGCTAATTTGCTAGTTTGTAAGTTGCATTGAGGAGTTAAATCAAGAGGTTTTTTTTTTTTTTATTTTATATTTATTACTAATAATACAATACAGCAAGATGTTATTAGAACCCTACCATGTCTTAGGGGCACTAACCAGTGTCTGAATTAAAAAGAAAAGGATGTAAAGCAATAAATCTTATACACAGCGGTATTTTAGCCGTTTGGTTTTATTGCTGTTGAAGCGAGTGTTTAATGTAGATCCTTTTAAAAGTTGTGTACTTAGAGACTAGGGTAGAATTGGAAAGCTGTTAAAAATGACTGATTGTGTTTTCTGGATTTCCGTCGACCCTACAGTATTTCCAGGCTTTTGTATCTATGTGTGTATGTGTGTTATTTCCGCTATTGACCTTTGTGTCTGGACTTCGTAAAGGAAGATTAAACTAATGACTTCTTATTAAACGTTCCCAAATTTTTTTTTCCAGCATGAGATAATTAATGAAGCGATTAAGCAGCAGGAGAGAACGATAAAGATGCTGCATCATCAGAAAAAAAACAATCTATCCAAGCATTTCTGCGTCCTGTCCTTTGTTTCGTGTCCAATTTGTACGATCCTAAATCCTGTACCATTAAAATATCCCTCCACTTGAACAGAGAGCCCTGAAATGCAGTTCCAGCAAGACAATGTTCCTGTGCACAAAAAACCCCTGATCTCTATGAAGACATGCTGTGTTCTGCATGTTTTGGAGTGGAAGAACTCTCATGTCCTGTACAGAGTCCTGATTCTGACTCAAACCCTATAAACTGAACCCCTTTGGGATAAACTGGAACCCTGACTGAACCCCAGACCTCCTCACTATTACATCATCAGTGTCTGATCTCATTAATACTATTGGAACTGAATGATCAAATCCACACAGTCACATGATCCAATCTAGTGTAAAACCTGCCCAAAAGTCTGGAGGTAATTATAGGAGGAAGAGTGAGACTATCTGGAATAGGATTTTTAAAAGACAGATATTTTTTTTTCTTTTGGACAAACAATGGATTTAGCTCTAATATCTGTCTTCCATGAGACAATTCCAGTGTCTACGTATCCTTTGTGTAAGCACGTTTAGCCAGGATAAACAGAGCGCTTTCTGTTACTAACGTTAATTGTCTCAGACCATTTGTTATCTGGTCCTCAGTGACAAAAAAACATAAAAATAATAACAATTTCAAAAGATTTTTCACATGGTCCACCAGGCCTTTTTTTCTGTTGTGAACAGATCAAATCCGGTTTCCTCCTATAGTCCAAAAACATGTCTATTAAAATGTCCATAGGAGTGAGTGTAAGTGTTTCTGGTTGTTGGTTTGTATGTGACCCTGTGTTTGGACTGGTGACCTGTCTAGATGCACACCATCATTAGTGGCACTTTTAGGCCCTATTAAAGAATACAGGGTTGGGCCCCCTACCAAACCCATTCCTCACTGTTACTACTAATAAAACAGGCCCCTAAAGTGCAGTCCTAACTCCACTTTTAGCGGTCCCCCTGCACACCATCCATCCCTTTATCAGATTAAATCTTTTTTGGGATATTTTTTGTATCATTCTCTCGCTAGATTCCCTACATTTTTTCCTGTAGCAGCTCACATCAGATTTTAAACATTGATGCTTACCTGCAACAGACCCCTGAGCTACCTAAAGGCAATTACTAAACACAGTTCACACAAATATTTAACCTGACCATTACTCGAGACACAAGGTAGAAAGTTTGTACAGTCGAGTCGAGGCTCTGTTCTGGCATCCAAGTGTTCGATTTGATCCCTTTGGCTGTCGTAAAGACTGAGACACTTATGTAAAAAAAAGCCTGCCCCACCCTGGCATTGATTGATTATCCTAATGTAGTGATTCTTAACAAGGGCTAATGGGCATTTAAACAATGACAGGGGCATTGGAAAACGGGGTGGGGGAGGTCAATAGGAAAAGGTGTGGTCAGCGGTTCTACGTGAAAAGTAGCCAAAGCCTAAAATAGTGCAGCTAAAAAAATGCCCCTAATATAACATGGATTATTTTAGTAAGACTTTATTCCTCTTGCTTGTAGAACCATTAATTTTGAACAATAGCAGCAAATCAAATCAGGTATCGGGCTGCTAATCGAAAGACCTGGGTTCGATTCCCAGCATCACCAAAGTTGCCACTGTTGGGCCCCTTAGTAAGGCTCTTAACCCTGAGTTGCTGAGCTGTAGAGATAAATGTAAGTCGCTATGAATAAGGGTGTCTTCTAATTGGGCAAATGTAAAAGTAAATATTTGTTTAATATTTTATGTTAGTTTGCTGCTTTGTCACTCATAACAAATGGGGGTCTAATTAAATAACGGTCTTTAAGACAGAAAAACATCAAGTTTCTCTGCACAGCATGTGGACTGGTGCATGTGGGGGCAGTAAAGGGATTGACCTTGACGTAGGTGGGTGTTTGTCTAAAATAGGTTGAGAACAGCTGTGCTAATGTGTTCATCTGGAAAGGGCTGTCATAGGTGCAGGTTTGCAAGCCACCCCTACTGAGTCTTTCAAAAGCCAGGATGAACTGGTGCAATTAGTTGACACACTAATTGATTGGAATGAAAACCTGCAGCTAAACTAGTCCCTTGCGGATTGTAAGATCTAAAGCCTGTGGTCTCAAGTTCACACCAGGTTATTTATACTTTCTTGTTTTTACCATTGGGTGTCTTTCTTGTTTATGAGAATGGATTATGGGTTAACTTGTATAAATGATACACACATACTGGTGCTCTGAGGTGGGATAAAAACATTGATAATATCCCACCCTTTAACAAAATGTTATGTCTAGGGTTGCCAACTACGTCTAACATAAACGTAGCTGAAAATTCGGATACTACCAACAACCCCTTTCCCACCAATTCCAACATATTCTCAACCATAAACTTACTCTGGGTTCTGGCACAGGGCATCTTACCTTCAATAATATTTACAGAATATTTTTGCAGTGACCTTGTTCCATGGCCATGGCCATTTCAGACAGCGTGTTGATTCGGTGACAGATTTACCTAATTAGCTAATCAGAAATGATGAAATTGCTTTAGTTTGTCAGGTGATTTGAATGTGACTCATGAGTTATTTAGGCGTTTTCATTTAAAGTGCTTTTGCTCTCATACAGATAGGAGTGATTTCAGCCATGTTGCAGACACCACATCATCGACCGCTGTCACTTTCTATTGACTGCTGCCACTAGTCGCCGCCAAGGCTAAGGCTTGAGTTATGCTATGTCACATCCCACAATAGAAAAGGCCCACCGCAGAGGGGCATTTTTTGGGATTTAAAAAGGACAATTCATGGAAAAACACCGGAACATTTGGCATCTCTAGTCATGCTTTAATTCTCAATACAACATTTTGTCAAGAGAAGAGCTTGACCTTCCTGAAAAAAGCAGTAACACTGTTACATTTTGTGTCTCACATTTTTACCTGGGAAAAACACAGCTGTAAATTTGTAAGGAGATTGAGTCATTTTCCAATTTAAGAGTTTCGGCTAGTTTTAATAACCATTGCTAGTAAAAAACAGTCACTATATTAACTCACAAGTTAATTAAACCTGTGTAGTGTAGCGGTTAAGGTGTTGAACTGCTCAAAACCGCTAATTAAAAGATCGGGGTTCAAATCCTGCTGCCACTGCTGGCCCCTTAATCCCCAATTGCTTAATTAAATAAAAGCGATAAATGTAAGTCACTTACATTTACTTAAGGGATAATGGCAACTGCCAAATGCTGTAAATGTAAAGGGCTACCATAATTTGGTAGCTAATTGGTATACAGTGTAGATATGAAGTTCAGGGTTAGCTAAAAATAATTAAAAACTATTATATACAGGACAATGTTTTCAGTTACCACCTTCTCAAATTGCATGACTATAACTAATTCTTGGATTTCTATCCCAGTGTTTCTAGCTGTGTCTCACTTGTCTGATCCATCTTGATACTTGGAGGTTGGAGTCTCATCAGTTGGATGTGTTCAGTGCTGCTAAGTATGGATGGGCGGAGATGGACAGGCAGTGAATCTCATATGCAGCGGTCAGTCCTGTGTTGGGATATTAGATCGCATCAGCAATAAGAATTTTGTGTTAAACCTGGAATCAAATTAGAAACTCTGCTGATTTATAACTTGTTGAAAAGCTCTTGGACACTATTCTGGAAATGACATCACCTAAATAAGGATGGGTTTCCCCTTCAGTCCGGTTTCTCTCCAGGTTTCTTCCTAGTATTATTTCAGGAAGTGTTCCCTTGCCACCATTATACATTTTTGTAAAGCTGCTTTAAGGACAAAATTTCCTCTACAAAATTGTTCTTGAACTGCCCAGATCTTTTAAACCTGCCTGGTTCTTCTGCTGTATAAACAAACCCCTGACTTTGCATGACCAAACCGCCCCAAAAGTCGTTCAACTATAACAGAAAGCACAAAAACAAAAAACAAACTGCATTTGAAGCAAATAAAACCCAAGCAGGAGGTAAAGACAAGTGATGGAACTTAACTGTTAGGGTTTGCACCACCTTCTGCAATACAGGTCACACCGGAAACTTTATTCATGAGACTAAGTAATTATCCGCATGCCCTGCTGACTTCATGTAAACTGGTGAAGAATAGGCCGCTGATGAAGACCTTGCCCCGGGCACTTTGCTAGATTTATGCTCAGCTCGGTGGAACGACTCCAGGCCATAGCTGCCAGGGCGGGAAAAATAGAGGCAGTGGGGAAGGGGATGGAGCGATGAGGGGTGCTGTGAGGACAAATACACTAGGATTTTAATAAGGTGTTGTCACATAAGGTATGCCAGCCTGCGATCAGCATTTGGAGCACAGCCAGCTCTTTAAAATACAGCTGTGTTGCTAACTACAATTACAGCCCCTCACCCAAATGTTCACTAAAGAGGTTTACTGTACACTAAATTACACCACATAGTCTGTTTAATCTTTATGATAAACGAGATGTTGGTAGCCTTCAGGGTTCAAGCACACTGGGGTTTGCTATGGATTTGGATTTGATTGCCTGAGGTGTGAATATTTGTAAATGCTGGTGATAAACTGGCTTTTCTGTCAGAGTGCATTTTCAAAGAGTTGCAGTAGCCAACTTGCTGGAGGATATGGAAGTAAGAAAAGTGGTGGCTCTAGAGGTAAAAGTGTTGGTGGATATTTTTTGTTGCAGGTAAAGAAAGTGCTGGAACTTTTTTTAAGGTGGTGAAGGTATTGGTATTGATGGTGTGATAGTTAGAGGATAAAGTTTTAGAGATTCAAGTGGAGGTTGTGTTGGAGAATAAGTTGGTGAAAGTTTTGTGGTGTGTTTGTGTTTTTTGGAGGTTGTGTTTAAGATGTTGCTGGTGGTGACAGAGGTTGTGTTTAAGGTGGGGATGGAGGCTGCATTTAAGGTGATGGAGGTGGTGTTGGAGTTTGTGTTTAAGGTGTTGGAGCTGGTGGTGAAGGTTATGATTAAGGTGTTGAATGTGGAGCTGGAGATTGTGTTTAAGGTGTTGGAGCTGTGGTGGAGTGTGTTTAAGCGAATTGTGTTTAAGGTGATGGAGGTGGTGTTGGAGTTTGTGTTTAAGGTGTTGGAGCTGGTGGTGAAGGTTATGATTAAGGTGTTGAATGTGGAGCTGGAGATTGTGTTTAAGGTGTTGGAGCTGTGGTGGAGATTGTGTTTAAGGTGTTGGAGCTGTGGTGGAGATTGTGTTTAAGGTGTTGGAGGTGGTGTTGGAGGTTGTGTTTAAGAAGTTGGAGTTGTTGGTCGGGGTTGTGTTCAAGATGTTAGAGGTGGTGGTGGTAGTTGTGTTTGTGGAGTTGGAAGTGGTGGTGGAGGTGCTGGAAGGTTTTGGGGGGGGTTGTGTTTGTGATGTTGGAGAATGAGGTGTTAAAAATGGTTGTGTAAAATGTGTTTAAGGTGTTAGAGGTGATGATGAAGTTTGTGTTTGTGGTGTTGAAGGTGCTGTTAGAGGTTGTGTTTAAGGTGTTGGAGGTGCATGTGTTTAAGGTGTTAAAGCTGGTTATGGAGGTTGTGTTTAAGGTGTTGGAGGTGGTGATGAAGTTTGTGTTTGTGGAGGTTGTGTTTAAGGTGTTGGAGGTGCCTGTGTTTAAAGTGTTGGAGCTGGTTAAGGAGGTTGCGTTTAAGGTGTTGGAGGTGTTAGTGGAAGTTGGTGAAATGTGGTGGAAGAAGTATTTGAGATGGTGGTGATGTTGAAGAAAAGAAGAGTGGATATGATAATAGCTGTTGTATTCAAAGGTCTTCTCAATCTCACTCTCTACTGAATTTGTGTGTCCCCAATGGGCCTTTTGCTTGTTTTTAAATACACTGCAGGCTTCAACACCTACCATAATGATTCCTCCCTACTCGCTACATTAATACATTGCAACGGGCATATTGCCAAGGAGCTCCCATCTAACTATGCTGTCCACCAGACATTATTTATCATTAAATTGGATTCTTTTTTGCTCGCCAACCATCTGGAGAAGGTGGAGCCAACTGCTGCACAATTTAGTTGTTGAACTCTGATGTTAGTCATGGTTGTTTGGCGGACCCTGAGTTTTGGAAATGACTTGTTTTAAATAAAAAAAGCCAAATGAAGAATATTATATATAACTTACACAGTCATGTGAATATATATAGTTGTATAAAAGTTGTATTAAAAAAGAGTTAAATGTAAGTCGTTCTGAATAAGGGCATCTGCTAAATGGTGTAAATGTAATGAGTAATGATGAAAAAGTGGTAGCCTAGCGGTCAAGGTGTGGGACTGCTCCCCTTAAAATTTTGGGTTCAATTCCCAAGCTGCCACCACTATGCCCCTGAGCAAGGCCCTTAACCCTCAAACTGCTTAGTTTGATGAAAAGTAGAGATAAATGTAAGACACACTGGATAAGGGGTTACTGTGAACTTGGTAACGTTTTTAATTTGTTGTTTAAAAAAAAAGGAAAAATCATAAAATGTTGGAGATAAAAGTTGAGTTTGTGTTGGTGAACAAGGTGGTGGAATTTTTGTGGTGTGTTTGTGGTGTTAGAAGTGGTGGTGGTGTTGGAGATTTTGGCCTACCAAGAATTTATTCAATGTGAAATAGAATCACCCTTTTGGTGCATCCAAGTTGACTGTACAAATTGAGAATCTGATTGGTGATGGCATTAATATAACACTGTACAAGAATTAGATGTTGTCTGATGTTTTGGTCTGATTTCATTTCTTCACCTCATATGGTACCTCCTTCTAGACAACAGACGGGACTGAATTTAATGAATGTTAATTACTACAATTGGTGGCTAGGGGGGATTATTACCTTGATAACAGCTGCTCATTGTATTTTCTGTAAGCCACCCACTTAATGTACACCTAACACAAACACACACACACACATTAATGTCCTACATAAGATCCTCCTACACTAACATACTGCTGAAACACAGAAGGTTGTGTTTAAAGACACCATTTTTATTCTCAGCACCACCAAACTCTTTATTCTTAGCCTTCAGTTCCTAAAATTTATTAGCACAATTGTTTATATAGCTAAATAGCTTATATTTATGGAGGTAGCCCACTTTACTCTAGAAGAGACTGTTTAATCAGTTCCCATTAAGTTCCTCTCCAGGTTTCCTCCTAGTATTATCTCAGGAAGTTTTCTTGCCACCATTGCCTCATGCTTGCTCACTGGGGAGTCATTATTATAACATTTTTGTAAAGCTGCTTTAAGACACTTTCTATATTTAAAAATGCTATACAAATGCTATACGCCCAAAAATTCCTCTACAGGGATGTGCTCCAACTGCCCAGATCTTTTAAACCTGCCCGGTTCCCCTGACTTTGCATGGCCATATCGCTCCAAAAGTCGTTCAACTATAACAGGAAGCATAAAACAGCAAACAAACTGCATTTGAAGCAAATAGAACTGATGCTGAGACGCTAATCTAGAAAGTCGGAAGAATTTCCAGGGGACAGGTAAAGTTGTGGGTTAAATACCATGAGTTAATAATGTCTCATTTCTGAAAGTAAATGTTGTAATTTTGGACATTGTGGTATGCAAGTCTGTATTAATTTATTGGATGTTCTTTATGACCAAAAAAATCGAGGACATCTTACCATATTAGTGTGTCTTTATCAAACTGTTGTCTAGTATGTCTTATAGCATCACATCATTCCATCATTGAACCTTCAAGACTTAAACCCTGTTCCAGCATGGCAATGTCCCTGTGCACAAATCCCCTAATCTTCATGAAGACATGCTGTGTTCTGGATGTTTTGGAGTAGAAGAACTCTCATGTCCTGTACAGAGTCCTGATTCCAACTTAACCCCTTTAAACTGAATCCCGTTGGGATGGAACCCCCACTAAAACCCCAGACCTCCTTACTATTACATCATTAGTGTCTGATCTCACTAATACTATTGGAACGGAATGATCAAGTCACATGACACAATCTAGTGGAATGTTTTCAAGTCCATGACACAACTATTAGTTTTTGACGATGGGAGGAAGAATGAGAACACATCTGAATGTGATGGGCAGGTGTTCCAATGCTTTTGGCTATATTGTATGATAGGGTACAGTACAGCCCCAGTTAGATTTGCAATAATAATAACATTTAGAGGAAGAGGCTAGGTGGTGAAGGTTTTAAACAGAGGTTTGAGTCGCAGCACTACCAAGCTGCCACTAGTGGGCACCTAAGCAAGGCCCCTAACCCTCAATTCCTCAGATAGATTAAAAAGTTGAATAAGGGTGTCAGCCAAGTGCCAGAAATGGGGTAGTGGTAGCGCAGTGGTAAAGGTGTTGGACTGCTAAGTGAGCACCGCCAAGTTAGCACTGTTGGGCACCTGAGCAAGGCCCTTAACCCCCAGTTGCTCAGTTGTATAAAAGAGATAAATGTAAGTCGCTTTGAATAAGGACGTCCACCAAATGCTGTAAATGTAAATGTAAATGCAGATTCTTGTGTTTGGTGTGTTGGTGTGTATCAGTGATTATGGATTTGCCTGGTGTAAAAGTGTCAGCTGGGGGTTTTGAATTAGATATTTTATTGATTTAAATAGAAATAAAAGCACTGTGTGGTTTTTCATCCTATGTTGACCTGAGCTTTTTTTCCTGAAATGTGTGTGTGTGTTTTCTGAACTGTGTGGTTTTTCGGAGATGTTTTTCTGTCTAAAAATTTTCACTGAAGCTTCTGCGTTTTCCTGATTCATCCCTGAAAAGTGACCCTGACCCCCCAACCCCCCCAGGAGTGTGTATGTGTGTGTGTGTTTTGACTGGACTGTCCGGAGAGTCATTTTCACTGAAGCTTCTGTGTTTCCTTTACCGAACAGAGGAACACCCACCCCCCACCCCCCCACAACACACACACACATTCACACAGTCACACCAACCCACATCTAAACCTTGTGTCCTGTGTATGTGTGTGTGATAAATTCCGCTATAAAAGCTTTGAACATTAAATCACAGTCGTTCTTTCCCGGTATGGGGGTTCAGCCTGCCGCTTAAAGCCTGCATTAATCGCGTGACTCGGGGCTATTGACTTATCGTCATATCGTGTGTGCATTATTTACAGACATTACGCAGTGATGAGCATTAATAAGCAGCACAGGAGCCAAAGGGGATAATAATCAGAAAACACACACACACACTCACACACATTTCCTCAGCCCGCCGGCTTTCACACACTCATATGGACGGGGGGGATGTAATACTCGTTCAGGGGGACAGTGTGTAGATTTGCTTATTAACACACTTACACACACACACACACACACCGAGCTGTTCCCAGAGAAAAGCCAAGCCGCGTCCTGCAGGAGCCGGGCCAAGCCGCGTGAAGCTATTGAGCAATGATAGAGTAGCAGGAATTGTCCTTCCATGCAGGAGCTGGAGTCCAGCTGGGATCTGAACTTCAGCCCTACTGGGATTTTACCCCATTCACTTCCATGTGACCTTTTCATCTTGAGTGGGGTTTCATTTATGTCCACTTTTCGAGAAATAAACAATTGTTGAAATTAAAGGTACAGTTGGTGATTTGTCCTCAGAAACCTTTTATTGTTCTTCTGGTTTAAAGTCTCAAAGATCATTAAGTTAATTGGTCTAAATATATTTATATATTCTGTGGAAGATGTAGAACCACAAAATGTTACCCGATTTAAAATGTTTGGCAGTGGTGGCTCAAATTGGTTAAGGCACTGAGTCGCTGTTCTGGAGACCAGAAAGACCTGGGTTTAAGCCCCACCACCGGCAAGCCAACCACTGTCAGTTCCTTGAGCATGACCCTTAACCCTTCCTGCTCCAGGGGTGCTGTATCATAGCTACTAAGATGCAAAAAAAAAGAATTTCACTGTGCTGTAAAAAAGTATATGTGACAAAATAAAGGCATTTACATGTATGTTTATAACCTCTTATGATTACATAATTAGCTGGATAGAAACAGAGCAAAAAACGGTATTAATCTTGCTCTGGAGTTGACTACAGGAGTCGAAGGGCCTAGACTGGTCGTCTAGTCTGTCTGCTGTCATGAGTTCAGGAGGTGTGGCTTTGGATGGCGAGGGTGGGACGTACGCTTTTACTGCTATCAGGCTACAATTGGCATTTTCCAAAATGTCCTATGGCACCTTTCAAACTTTCGTTAAAGGAAAAAGTTGTGCGTAAACATAAATAAATTACTCAAAAACTTTTTGTAAATTTGCTGTAAATCACATCTTAAACAAAGATAAAAATTGATGCAAAAAATGTTGTTATTTGGATTATCGTGGATTTGTCTTAGTTTATGCTAATGAGTCTAGAATTCCTACCTCCACCCAAAACCCAGCGCTCCAAATAAAATCTTCCACCTTGTTATTGTTGTGTTTTTTCGATTCTGTTTGTTGATCGTTAAGCGGCGAATCAGAGCCGAGATCATGGAAAGTGAAGCGAAACCCACAGCATGTGAGAAGGTGAGAACGACGTGTGAAGCTGCTTTCATCACTGTTATCTGAGTGTGAGTGTAAACAGCAGTCAAGCAGATGTTTCCCACAAACTGATGAAACTGATAAGAAATATACAACTTTATTGTCATTGCAGTACAGGTACATAGCAACCAAATGCTGTTTAGCATCTACCAGAAGTGCAAATAGTAGAAACTCTGCAACTGCAGATAAATATGATAGAGATAATATATAGCTTATATACAGATAATATTTATCGCTAGATTAACAATATTTACATTATAAATTATAATATAAAGAGAATATCTATCAGAACGTACAGGGTGAAGCAGAACTACAAGATGGTGAGTTGTAGTGAGACATGAGTGTCCTAGCGGTGTAGTGTCCCGTTCAGAAAATGTATGATTGTGAGGAGAAAATGGCGGCAAACCAGCTGGCTCTGGTGCGGATGGTCCTGTATCTCCTCCTGGATGCAAGGAGGTTGGACAGTTTGTGATTAAAGTGGGAGGAGTCATTGATGATTGACATCTACTGTGGTGAAGAGACCCAACTGGCAGGTAGTTGAAAGGTTTTTATAACATTTTGTAGTGATTTCTTTTCACACACTGTAGGGCTACCATGGTGCCATGGTGATGAAGCTTGTCAAGATGCTCTCAATAATGCAGCGCTAAAAGTTGGTCAGGATCTTGGAGGATAGATGAACTTTTTTTTAGTCTTCTCATGAAGTAAAGATGATATTGCGCCTTCCTAACCAGAGTTGAGGTGTTCAGATGCCAACAGATCCTCAGGGATGTGGACACCCAGGAACTTCATGCTCTACTTCAGACCTGTTGATGGAGATGTCAGCTGGGTTAGATTTTCAGAAGACTACGATGAGGTCTTTGTGACACTCAGTGATGTGCAGTGAAGTCGGTGGCTTGTGAGTAAAGATGAGGGAATACGGATTAATTAACTGTGATTATTTACACGACTTGCGATTCACAAATCCTTCTGTCTCATTTTATTCGGAACAGTAAATCTTAGTTACCTTATTGCTAACAACAACAATAATAAAAAGAACCTGACTCCATTCAGTTGGTATAAGTAGTTGTTAGCTTTTAACTATAAGAACAAGTAGCTGACCGGATTGTTTAGAAAACTTTCTGCATGGACAGAGACATAAGAGACCCAAAATCGCTGGTACTGATTCAACTGATTCATCTTAATCAGTGGATTTAGCGGATCCGTCGGACTTGTAGCACATAACGAAACAGCGAAACATATGCAACAACGGATTTGCGCTAATTATACACACCCAATCCAGGGTGAGGGTAAGACTGGCTTACATCACATCTCTGTCATGTGTTTCAACAGGAAATAGACAAATTTAGCAAATTTAACTATTCAAGTTAAAAGTCACATGGAAATTATTTATATTAATATTGATTTGATCTAACAGTTATTTGTTTTTTATTGTTGATGTATCACTTGCCTCCCCTGACGCAGTTGCTCAGTCGCAACCTTGTTCTGGATCGACATTAAAAAAGACAGCGCACGACGCGGTTTAATCAAAAGTCTCTGCGCGTCGCTGACCATCTCGAGTTCGGTTGAAAAAATTCAGTGAGTCGGATCAGACAGCTGATTCTGATGATACGTAACAACAACACCAAACTCCAGGTCTGTTAACACAAACTAAACACAACCTCCGACGGCGCACGACCTTCTCCTTTTTTATGTTTCTTTTGTGGGAAAGTTTCAGGTCAGGATGGCAATCGAAGGCCTACAGCAGAAGAAACAAACGATCGATATGGTAAGCCTGTTAATCTAACTCCAGATTGATCAGACAGCTCCTGAAGCAGGTTGGATTTTTACGAGATGCTTGGTGAAGGGTTTGAGTAGTGGCTTTAGAGGAAAGAGCTTCGAATGAGCTGGAAAAGAAAAAGGAAGGGATGATAAAAGCGATAGACGTGGGCATCTTTCCGACAGAAACCAGGTGAAGCCGCCATCAGATTTACTTACGGTAAATACTAGGAATATTTATCGTGAATAATTAATAATTTATTAATTTCAAAACTGTAACTGTGGGAAGTGGTTTTTGTGGTGGTTTAGTGGTTAAGGTGTTGGACTGGTACCAGTAAGACCTAAATTCGATTCCCAGCACCATCAAACCACCACTGTTGGGCCCCTGAGCAAGGCCCTTAACCCCCAATTGCTCAGTTGTATAAGAGAGATCAATGTAAGTCGCTCTGGATAAGAATGTCTACCAAATGATGTAAATGTAAATTGTGCTGGAGATTGGGTTGTATAAAATTCATGAGTGTGTGTGTGTTTGTTTTTTTTGTTCTTTGGTGCACACACTATGTAACACACCTGAGAGTAGAGATCATACATTAACAGTCAATTAAGGGTTAAGGGCCTTTCTCAGGGGTAGTGCTCAGCAGTGGCAGCTTGGTAATGCTTGGAAATGAAACCCATGATCCTCTGGTTAAGTGAAATTTTGATATTCATTTATTTAATTTTTTGCATAGTTAAATCTCCCACGAAAATGTGAGAAAAATGTGAAAGCTGATAGCATGATCGTAACTTGTGTGTGCACGGGTGTGTTTGGAGCACTCTCGAGACGTAGCGTTTACTGTCACATTTCAATAAAACATAAAACATTTTTTTTGTTTTGGTTATCCGTCAACCGGAATCTGTTCATGGGAATAACTAAGAAAAAAGTGTGTATTGTAACACGGCTATAATAATAATAATAATAAAAAAAAAGCTATAATAAAGTCTAGAAATTAAGATCTTTGTCACCATTATAATTATTTCAGTTTAAAAACATTCAATCACTTTTCTACCTTTACAGAAAAAAAACATTTTTTTCTTTACAATTTTTTTTGTTTATTGGTTGGATTTTTTCTGGCGCTTGAGGAAACCCCCTGATTCCGAGCGACTTACTGTACATTTCTATCTATTTTCTTTATCTAAGCGAGTGGTT
>VCAZ01000041.1:315000-335000 GCA_005784505.1 Bagarius yarrelli
ACCAAATTTCCACTGCTGGGCTTTTGTGTAAGGCCCTTAACCCCCAATTGCTCAGTTGTATAAAAGAGATAAATGTAAGTGTATAGGTATTCCAGCATGACAATCACTTATAACACAGGGCCAAGGCAACAGAAGTGGCTCAAGAAGAAGCAGATAAAGGTCCTGGAGTGTCCTGGTCAGTCTCTAGACTTTAATTCTGTAGAAAATCTGTGGAAGGTTCGAGTCACTTATCGTCAGCCTCAAAACATTAATGACTTGAAGAGGATCTGCAAAGAGGAGTGGGACAACATCTCTCCTGAGATGTGTGAAAACCTGGTGGCCAACTACAAGAACCCTCTGTCCTCTGTGCTTGCCAACAAGGATTTTACCACCAAGTTCAAGTCCAAGTCTTGTTTTGTGAAAGCGGTCAAATATTTATTTCACTCATTAAAATGCAAATCAATTTATAACTTTTTCAAATGTGACTGATAGAAGTAGAGATGATTTTGAGCTTTTTTATGGATGAAAACTTGCCACTCATCCAACATTCATCCTTTTTTTCTTCTATTCCCATCTATAGATTTATCCATCCATCCATCCATCCACCCATCCAACCAAAGCTACTGTATCTATGTTTTTATCCAGTGAGAGATAGGTGATAGACAATCAAACAGACAGAAAAACAGACAGACAGACAGATAGATAGATAGAAGCTTGGTGGTGCCAGAAATTCTCTTGATCGTCAGGTCAGCACATTTCCCACTAAACTACGACTCTCCTATTGCATATATGGATTGATTTATACGTATGTATAAATGGATAGATGAGAAAAGAAACAAATTCGATAGTTGTTTGGATGGAAAGACAGATAAGTGAAAAGTTCAAAATGATGTTTTAATTCAATCAAATTTCTTTCGCCTGGCTGTGCTTTTAGCTAAGCAGCTCATGCAGGAGAATAAAATATATCGATATCTTCGTCTCAATAAGCATGTGAGGCCATTCGATCCATCCACGCTACTCATCCACTTCCTAACTTTTAATCATGTCTTTGGCCTTTATGTCATTTGCCCTGGTGCCATCATTAATTACTTTTCACCCAGCAGGCAGGAGGACAGCAGTGACACATACCACATCAATATCTGGATAAACACAGGCTACAACACACCCGGACCTTCGAGAACATGGATTATAGAAACATTATTCTTATTAAACAAGTGTTCTTTTGCATGAAGAGTCTTTTCTGGATCAGAGTATGTAATTATCAGCTCGACTGTTTGTAGCATGAAGGTTTCAGGTCTAACCGAATGACCTCAGCTACCAGTTATTGGAGTAACAGATCGATAGATGAGCAGGATTCATCATCCAGTGGTTCTACGGAGATCACTCAGCTTATGTGCTGGAAATTGGTGCTGGAAATTGGAAATTTAGCCAATCATCTTTTTATTTCTCTATCAAACATCCATTCCTTCCTTCAGTCCATTTTCGTTATTCTGTATTCAATCTATATTCTATCTATCTATCTATCTATCTATCTATCTATCTATCTATCTATCTATCTGCTTTGAATTAGAAAGACTGATAAAGGTAAAGATGATTTTGCTCTTTTCTTGGATAAAATTTACCACCAACCTTCACACATTTTCTTTTCTTTATTCAATCCATTCATCATCTACCCATCTATCCATCCATCAATCTATCCATCCATCCATCCATCCATCCGTCCATTCATCTAAACAAAGCTATTGTATCTGTGTTTTTTATCGATGAGAGATAGATGTTACACAGACAGATCGATTTTCATCCATCTATCTATCTAGTGGCGGTTTCCGTCTAGATCTTCTGTTAAGATATTCTGTTAGGAGTCTAATTAAAAAATATTATGGCATAAAATGGAAAAGAAAGCCACACCAGCACATATTAAAATATTAGGTTTGTTTTTCCTCCAATCCATAGGGTTCTAGATCAGGTTTGTTCATCTTAAAGTTATTCTTTGTGAGCAGGTATACTGATTAAACTATCAGCAATAAAATGGTAGGTCTTTCCCTTTATTTCCTAAAAAGTTTTTTTTTTAAATTCGACTCTCTGAGGTTTTTTTAATAGTTTGGCACTTTCTACTCCTCATTAGGAGGGAGGAAGTGAAAGTCTGAGGGAAAGAGAGGAGGAATAAAAGTAAAGAAAGAAGAAAGAAATAAAGAGGGAAAAGAAGGAAGAGAGGAACAACAAAAGGAAAGAATAAGGAAAAGACAGAAAAAAGGAACAAATGAGTAAGGGGAGGAAAAAAAGAAAAGGGAAAGACAAGCAGAAATAAACCAACGGGGAAAGAAAAAATAAAGGCAGAAAGGAGGGATAAGCAAATCAAAAGAAGGAAAGGAAGCAGTGAGGGGAAAGTAAAAATAGAGGAAGGAAAATAAAGAAAAGTGTAAGGTAAACAAAGGAAGGAAGGAAGGAAGAGGGGAAGAATTATTAAGGTTCATTTAAGGAATGGAAAAGAAATCCAGGGACCTCCAAATTTCTTCCAAGCTGTGTATCTAAAGTGTGTTTTTAGAGCTGTAATATAAAAAAAGAAAAAGAGGAAGTCTACCAATCAACCCCCCAGAGACCTGGGTAACATCATGGGCAGTGTGTACAAACGTGGGATTATTACCGTACAGAATCTGTCCTCTCTTTAGTCTCTGAAACATCACAACTGTCCAAACATCAAACTTTTACCAGAAAGTTATTGTCTCTACGTCACTACCTCTCTTAATAGTAATGCAGGCATCAGTGAAGGGCGATTAATCCCTAAAAAAAGCCATCCGCATGCTTGAGGATCCTTCTGTTTACCAGAGCCACCAATTTTATCAAATAAAACACAGCGAGAGCTGCTGCTGATTTAAATTGTTTACACTCTTGCTGTGTTTTACTCTATAAAACCGGCAGATCTGGTAGAAACCCACAGTCTGCTGAATATTTGTCAGCCTTCTTACATACTGGGTAAATGTTTCTGACTGTCTTTGAGGAGGAATGAATGAATGTAAATTCGGGATAATATTTCACCCTTCAGGTTTTCTTACAGCATCACAGACTTGGGTTTAATCCAGAAGAGCGAACAGAGGAAAAAACTGCAGAGAAGTGCAGAGTGGCTCAGAAAACTTATTCCCATCCATATTCATCTGCTGTCAGAAACTGTTCTTGTGGCACGTTTTGGAATTCGTCTTGACTGAAAGAGAAACCAGTAACAATTTAGCACAACTATAGAAAAGCATTAAAGCAGTTTTTTAAGGATATAATGGAATTACAGTGACTGGGTTCCCCTTCAGGAACTCGAGCTGCATTGAGGAAAACACCATTTTATAACTTTTGGCTTTAAATCTGCTAAATAAATTAGCTCCTTTTTTTTTAGAGCAAGTTTGTGTATAAATAAAACATAAGAGGTAACAAAACTAACATTGTGCATTCCTATGTTTGCGATTTATACGAGCTCGGATACACATGGCTCATGGTTAAGGTGTTGGACTACCAACCCGGAGATTGTAGGTTTGATTGCCAGCTCCACCAAGCTGCCACTTTTAGGCCCCTCAACCCCCAATTGCTTAGTTGTTTTAAAAAAGTGAGATAAATGTAAGTCGCTCTGGATAAGGGCGTCTGCCAAATGCTGTAAATGTAGTACGCACTTGTTGGGTGTTGCCTGTTTAAGGAAAGAACTTTATCAGTCACCTCTGTAAGGACAACAGCCAGGCACTGAGTCCCAAAAGTCAGGTATTATATATTTAATAAAAATAAATAAATAATAACTGGAGCTCCCAGATGGAACCAGCAGAGGAGCATGAGACAGGCCTTGACATGGTTAATTCTCTCCCTATCCATTATCCCCTTGGGCAGCAATCAGACTGTGGAAACCTGTTATGCGGATTCTTCCTCCCAGAGAGAGGCCCAAGCATTACAGTTATCTTCCTCCGAGGAGCTGGCTAATATGAGGAAAGTGTGTACTCCCCAGAGTATAAGAACCTTGTGGAGGTGGTAACCAGAGCAGTTGCTAAACTAAGCACAGAAAAACAAAGCTGTTGAAAGTTAGATAAGCGCTTCCTGACAGGTGCCATGGTGCAGCGTCTATCTAGGGGCCACCGTTTTTTTCCCTAGACCTATTTACCAAGGTGTCAGGGTTCTGAAATAAGCACATTCAAAAGCTGTTTAGCAGCTATAGGTCATCATACTCCCACATAGAGGGTGCTAAGGAGTATGGTTATCAGGCAATACCTAAAGTGAACCAACAATGGTTAGCTAACTGTCCCTGGGCATCGGCAGTGGTGGGAAAAACATAAATCTCAGCAGGTAAGCCATGTACAGGCACTGCTGAGGTAACTGTCTCTTAGAGCCAGCAAAAAGACAGCTAGAGCAGTTGGCCACTCTATGGCATGTATGGTGGCCTCCGAGAGGCACCACTTCCAAGTCCAAGTGGATGGTGGGTGGAGCAGCCCCACAAAGCAAGCTCCTCATACTACTGAACACAAAGTGTGGCATAGCTACCTGTACTCGCTACCCAAAGTAGCAACCACGGAAAGGGAAGTAGGAAGTAAGGGAGGTAAAGAGTGAGGGGAAGGAGGAAAGGAAAATAGGAATGAAGAAAAAGAAGGATGGAGGTGAGGAACAAGGAAAAGAAGTACAAGACGGAGTGGAAAGACTAGAGAAAAGAAAGAAAAGAAGGAAGAAAAGAAAAACTGAAATTACTGTTACTGGGTTCTTGTAGAATTTCAATATACCTGTATTGTTTGTAACACATGTTTTTACTTAATAACTTCTTATTGTTACCCAACAAGAAATATTACCCAAACCAAGATGTCCAGAGTGACTTATATTTATCTTATTTTTGATCTAACTGAGCAATTGAGGCTTAAGAGCTTTGCTCAAGGGGCCAAGAAGTGGCAGCAATGAGTGCTGGGAATTAAACCCACGATATAGACAGCAACCTGATGTCTTATCTACTACTTGTAATTTACAATACACAGAACATGATATCGTTATCATAATCCATTACAAATTCACCTGTCAGTGCATAAACTTTAGATATTTCCAGTCTTTTTCTTAGTCTATCAGGAACAGAAAACAGACTGAGCAGGTGAATAATCATCACTTGTAACATATCGGAGACAGACGCTGGTGAAGGATTTTCTTTATTTAAAAAAAATGATCCAGACAAGAACCAGAGGACAAGCAAAGCAAGGACACATTGTGATACATTGGAGACAATCTCCTTCAAGGAGAAAGGTAAAACCAGGTGTGTACAAATATGGGAAATGACAGGGATAAATGAAGTTGTTTAAAATTGGCAGAAAGCAAGTCCAGATGGTTAAGAGTAAAGAAGCTTGATTGATAAAGCCAGAACCAGAAGATCAATATCGACAGGTGACACTATGAAAGAAAATAGGCAACGATCCACTAACAGTATGAAACAGACAAGGCCAGAATCGATAAACAACCAACCAGGAAAAAAAAGGCAACAATACAGTGGAATGCAAAGTCTGAGACTAAAGATGAGAAATCTGAATCTATTTAATCCTTCTACATCTTTCATGGAATGGATCTAAGTCTCACAAGTAGTTTGTCATTTTAGTCAGTATGAATTTTGCTATTGTCCTTCCACTAGAGGGCACTTAACGAATCCTTACAATTCACAGAATTCTTGGACTTTGTCCCTTTGATTCAGGTGTTTCGCTATGCGCTACGGGTCCAAAAGCTCAGCTAAATCCAACAGTTCAAATTAATTAGATGAATCAGTACCCATGATTTTGAGTCTTTTATGATTCTGACCAAGGAGGAAGTTACAACTCCTATAAAACGTAGTCAGCTACTTGTTCCTACGGTTACTAGCTAAAAACTACTTATAACAACTGAATAGTTAATTTTTCAGTTTGTATTTACTGATTTAAGCAACAAAATAACACAGGACTTAACTGATTTAAGTAAATGAAATGAAGGATCCGTGAATTCTGACTCATATAAATCAGCGGTTGCCAGCAGGGGGGTTCTGACCCACAAGAGGGCCTCAGTGAGCTCTGTGGGTGTTCACGTCATATTTTAAAAAGTGTTGAGCGGTGAGCATTAAGGAGAACGATCATATTGCATCAGCTAATATTATCCATTTTTATCAAATAATGGACAAATTTGTAATTCACAAAAAGTCTCATTGATTTACCTTCAGCAGCTGATGGTCATGACCCAGAGAAACTCAACCCAGGTGAGGAAGCTCCCACCAATTTAGGTCACAGTGTTGGCAATACTGGAAACATGAAATACAGGAAATACCAAGAGTGATAAAACCGATAAAACCCTTAAATCATTGATCCGAATGCCATATTAGAAAAGTTAGCTGTATCTGTCAACAGTCACAGTTGACTAAGCTTAATTAATATATTTTGTTATTTGTTTAATCCCTTGCCTTGTAGCTGTCTTGTAGCTTTCGATTGACATGTTTTAGGCAACATCAATCGTTTTTCTTCCTGAAATGTAATTATTTTATTATCCAAAATACCCTAAAATCTAATATTTATAAAGTATTATATTTTTTTACAGGTAGAGACAGTGGCACTGAGAAAGAAACAGGTAGCAGAGGTTTTCTTTGAGAGGGACGAGGTTGGACAGGATTAGGAAAGAGTTCATCAGGGGGACGGCTCATGTTAGATGTTTTGGGAAGAAAGTCAGAGAAGCCAGATTGAGGTGGTTTGGACATGTACAGGGGAGGGATAGTGAATATATTGGTAGGAGGATGTTAGAAATAAGGGTACCAGGCAGAAGGTAAAGAGGAAGACCAAAGAGGAGGTAGATTGATGCGATAAACGAGGACAGGAAGTTAGTGTGTGTGAGTGAAGAGGATGTAGAGAATAGGGTTAGGTGGAGATAGATGATTCGCTGTGTCGACCCCTAAAAGGGAACAGCCGAAAGTTGCTACAATGAAATGTTTGCCGGTAAATAAAAAGCGATAATTGCTAAATAGAAGAGCAAGAATACTATTCAGTTCAGAAATATTCTATTAGCTACATCCTGGGCTTCATCCGAAATCGCTTACTTTCATACTATATAGGCGAGTAGTATGTCCCAAATTCCCGGATGATATACTACTTCAACCCAGCTTCTGCATTATGCATAGAATGGACCATTTGCTATCCCATGAGTCCACGGGATAGACGACCTTCCATGTTCGAAAATAGTAGAAATACTTTTGATTTTCCTATAGTTCAATTGCACTTGTTTAACACCATATACATATACAGAACATACATAACAACACTGCATTTCTTCTGTCGCAGTGTTTCCACTACATGCATTAGTTCTATCAGAGACGCAGGAATGTAAGAGATATTCGATCTTGGATACTTGGTGTAATGGCAGGAAGTGCAGGTGTTCTATTTTTACTCTCAGCTCTTGATACTGTGAAAATATATTTTCAACTTTTGTTACAGAAAAGCCTGTAGCCTAAGAAATAAAAAGCCGTACCAGGAACACCAAGCTGTGCTGAAACTCTTGCACAAGAGCATGAATTTTAAATTGCACAACTACTAAAATAAAAAAGAGAACATTGTCCACCAACAGACTGAATTATTCATTTCAAGAATAAAATGCTCTGGGTCATGCTTTTGTAGGTAAATTATCTGGCACAGTGGTGGAGTGATAAAGCAGAGTTATTGTTTTTAATTAATTAGTCTCCAACAATAATTAAAGCATATGGTTACATTTTGTGTGTTTTAGTTAAAATGACACTTTTGATAGATATAATTGAAGGTTTACCTCATGTTTCATTCATTTATTCATCCTCTATACCAGCTTATTTATTAGTTTGGGGTCATGGGGATCTGCTAGAGTCGATCCCAGCCGTCTCTGAAAGGGTGAAAGGCAGAAGGGGGACACCCTGTACAGGTTGCCAGTCCATCACAGGGCCACACACTCTCACACTTACTCCTATGGGAAATTTAAAATCAATCTAACATACATGTTTTTGGACTGTGGATGGAAACCGGAGTAAACCCACGCAAGACCATGCAAACTCTACACAGGAAGGCCCCTACCCGGGAATCAAACTCATTACCTCTTTCCTAACAGGCAACAGTGCTAACCACTAAGCCACCGTGCTGCTCACTACCTCATATTCTTTAACCAAACAAATTATATTACATCTTTTTTTTTTTCTTTTTTTAAATTTATTTATACATTATACATTATATAATAAATAATAAATATTTAATAATATAATAAATAAAAATTATTCAAAATAAAGAGCAAAATGTATGTAAGAGTAATATTTTAAAATTAATATAGATTTTTCACAACGTTAGTAATACTAATGATATTTTCATAATATACAATAACTTGACAAGAAGCTATTGAGAAATGTATTAAATTTCACTGCAATTTAACTACTTAGAGAAAAAATGTAATAAGTGTGTCAAAAATATGCAATAACAATGTAATAAGCATGTTATAAATATGTAATAACAGTGTAATAAGCATATAAGAAAATATTTTAAAATACTTTAAAGGTTGTGGATAATAAATTTAACGATTTGGCAAAATTCTTCTTCTTATTATTATTATTATCAAAGGTTTTTTGCTGAGTAAATGTAGGAGATGTAGGCGATTTACTAATGCATGTGAAGTGTATATTGAGTGTGTATGAAGTACGAGTGTTTTCAGAGTGTGTAGGCATGTTATTATCCCCTGTACCCTAGACACTAGGTACACCTTTATTTCATATGGCAGTTACAGTATGGATGCTGCTGACATTCTGCTGAATCAGAAGCTCTCGATTTCTCGCTCTATTATTCCAGGTATTTCACGCCATTTCAATATTGGCCTCTGGAGACTTGTGTCTCGTCCCTGCTTCTGGCTCAGATCCTCTCGAAATCCACTCACAGATTCTCTTTCCTCTGCCTCTGATGAGAGCTTTCTGTCCTGGCAGTAAGTCCTATTTCCCCTAATGAAAAAGACTTCAAGGGCTTCGAATGTAATTTCCTGATTTTTTATTCCTGTTGTTTTGTTTTGCTTTATTGCATATACACTTAACTTTATGAAATCACATTTTTTTTCTCTGACCCAAGCAGAATAAAAACCGAGCAATTTTAAGTACAAAGTCATCAGTTTGCTCCAGCAAATGAAAGCATAGAGCGAATACACAAAGGAATAAAGCGACTCATCTTGAAATATATCTTCAGGTAGAAGCCATAGATCAAAGAGATCTGAAGCGGCCCGGATCATTAGTCAAAAGACAGAAATAGATGGAAACCGTGTGTGTTTTATAACCTTGTGGAATATGGAATATGTAAAGTGCCCCAAAACACGGCGAACCAATGTTTTCTACATTTCCCTTGGAATAAGGGATAAGACACTCGCAGTTAATGAACAGCGTCTGACACAAATTACACTGCGGCTGTTTGGGAACGAAGAGAAGTGGAACCGAAGGTAGCGATTGTGCAGAAAATTTCTAGAGAACTGGGTTTTTCCGTTTGTCTGCTCTCAGAATAGTTGTACATTTGTGTCTGAAGGATACACGATTAATCCTCCTGTTTTCTTTCTCAGGTCAAACTTAACTCAAAGCTTTAATATATTATGGAAATATAGTTTTTTTGTGTTATTCCTTAAAATTTATAAGATGTATCCCAAAATTAGGGAATAGTTATAAATTTAAAGAAGCAGGACAAGAGTTGCATTAGAAAAAAATGCATTAGAATTGTTGAGTTTTTAAATTGTGTTGTGAAATTTTATGGTTTAATTTGGACAACTGTGACTTGGGGAAACTTGCTTATGATTAACATCAATGTTTAGTGGTAGCTCAGTCGATAAGGTGATAGATTGTTGTTCAGAAGATCAGTGGTTTAAATCACAGCACCACCAAGCTTCCACTGCTTCCCCCTGGGCAAGACCTTTAATTGCTCAGTTGGATGAAAAAGAAAATCTCTCTAAATAAAAGCATCTGTCAAATGCAAATATAAAGAGAATTTGATGATTATCAAATGAGTGCTTAAAAATATATAAATTTAGAGGTTTAAATTTTTGTGGCAACCAAAATATCTGTTTCTTTCAACTTCCTTTCAAGCTTTATTTATTTTATTATACTATCTAAATTATTATGTCCATTTTGTCCATATTACTATTTTTTTAATAAAAATTTCTCTATGGAATTCAACTGGGATGTTATTTGCAAAATGGCACGATGTTAGGAAAGAACAGGAAACAGGAACTAAATGCAGGTAAGAGATTAAAATTGTGTTCAGGGAACTGAAGAGTCTTCAGAGAAGAAATCAATCAACACAGGGAGTGTTTCCTTCTTTAAGTTAAAGTGGGGTAAGTTTTGGCGGAGTGGTTAAGGTGTTAGACTGCTAATTGGAAGATCGGGGTTCAATTGCCAGCACCACTAAGTTACTGCTGCTTGCCCCCTGAGCAAAGGCCCTTAGCCCCCAATCGCTCAGATGTATAAAGGAGATAAATGTATTCCACTCTGGATAAGGACGTCTACAAACGGGTTACTAAAGGGGGTTACGGGTTACTAAAGCCCTGCAGAGGTTTAGTTTCAACATTATTCCAAACCACTAAACATGCATTTTTCAAAATAAGCCTACAAGACATGATTAGCTGAATCAGGTGCAATTAATTAGGGTTTAAGATAAGCTCTGCAGGGCGGTAGCCATCCAGAAACCGAGTTTGATACCTGTGTCCTATTGGATTATAAAAGGGTAAATTTGAGGCTTTGATATTTTTAGCACAGAATCCCAGAATTCCAATAAAAGGTAACAGAAAGGAAGTTTTCTGCTGCATTTTCTGCTGCATTTACTTTCTCTGTCAGTCAGTCAGTCATTGACGCACCAAACTGAATTCTCTTTAACATTCCAGTGGCTCAAATGGTTAAGACCACCTCTCTGGTCACCACTCTGACCACCAACACCAAAGAAACACATTTCATAGTGCTGTTGAGTTTATGTGACAAAATAAAGAATTTTACATTTGCAAAACTACTTACAAGTGAAATATACTAAAAAAAACAATCCAATTACACATTTTTTGGCTCGTATCAGACGCTCTTATTCAGACTGACTTTCATCCTATTTAAAACAACTAAGCAGTTGAGAATTGAGGGCTTTGCAAAAGGACCTATCAGTGGCAGGTGGCAGGTTGGTTGTGCTGGGATTGAATCTCACAACCTTTTTTTCAGTAGTCAAACAGTTTTAATTAGTAACTGCTAAAATAAGCTAAACGTAGCTAATTTCTTATCATTTCTATAAGCTAGCATGCAATTTAGTACTTAGCATTGTGATTGTGTGTTTGTTCAATGCTTAAAATTGACATCTGGTTGCAATCATATTTCATACTTCCTAACAAAAGCCCAGAGTGATGAGGAAACCTTCCGAAAACCAATCTTTTCTCTCTCTCTTTCTCTCTCTCTCTCTCTCTCTCTCTCTCTCTCTCTCTCTCTCTCTCTCTCTCTCTCTCTCTCTCTCTCTCTCTCTCTCTCTCTCTCTCTCTCTCTCTATTTCTCTCCTTTTCTCTCTTTTGACCACCTGTTTTGAGCGGTTTTAGAGACATGAGCTTGAAACTGAGCACAACGATCCTAAGTGGCTTTAACAGAAGTGAAATCAATCCCTGATAGAGAATAAGAAGACGTGAATCCCGAGCCTGATTGAGCAATCGGAGGAACTCAGACGTGTCTCCGCCTGACACGAATCTGCTTTGGCACTTCTAATTCCAAGCGTGATTAAGCGCAGGAAATGATGTCATCAAGGCAGCTGCTGTCACCTTTCATTCCGCAGAGTCTGTTGCTTGATGCCTCTGAGCTTCTGCCATTTACTGAAGCGTTTCACAAACATGTTGAAGCGACACACTGAATCTGTGCCTTTATACTATCCAGACTTCTTATCAAAGCATGTATGCCGAGGGAGGCAATGAGTGATGTTTCAAAAGAAACCGTTCATAATCACAGATAAATCGAGCGAGAATCCAAACAAGATGGATTATCAAAGCTCCCAGACTTCACTGTTCTCCGTGGTGGGTCTGTAAGCTTAAACACAGACACTTGTCATCTCGAACAAACCGGATCTGGACGTCTGGATCGGGGTTTAAAGGCGCAGAAAGCGGTGGTCTGAGCTTCGCACGATGTCACTACTAAAGGTTCCGTGATCAGTGCATTATCAGGAGTTTTTAATATTATTTTTTGACAGATGGAATAATAAAATACTGTTTTTGTATATTTTTAAATATTTTTGAGATTTCATTATTTATTAGCATCAACAGTCACCATTTTTTGGTCTCAGTTTTGAAAAGAGTATTAACATAGTACGTATCAGACTTGTTAATCGAAAATTTTGATATATATTTATTTAAAGTTTATATTTCTCATTCTACAATAGAAAATATAAGCAGATGCTTGTTAATCAATAATTTATTTAATAAAATTATTTAATATAAGTTTTTTTTATAATTTGACACAGTAAATATGTATATGTGTATGTATATATACATTTCTTATTCTACGATAAAAAATAGAAATAGGTGGGGGTTTTTTTCGGTTACTTATTGTATTGCGTCAAGTATTTTATTTTCCAGCATACTAAAATGTTTTCAAGCATTTGAATAAAAACCCTGTTTGGCTAGCTTTGTAAGTTAGCCTTACGAACTCTATATTGTGAAGTATTGCTTTGCTATGTGATATACTAAGCATTCACAGGTTCTGTCTGTGTTTAATTCGGGGTCTTTGTATAGCGTTTTGTATTTGTTTGCTCGGTTTATTTTGGATTCTTGTGTATCGACCTCTGCCTGTCTTTTGACTACGTTTCTGAATTGCTCTTTTGCATTAAATGAAACTCTACTCTGCAACATGGATTCATCTCAGACTCCTGCTTCACATGGAATTTTCCAGTATTAGGAAATGGGAATTTGATGGTCAGGGATGAAGGTTGACAGAAGTTTAGAAATGGATCTTTAGGCGTTGCGAATCACTGCAGTTTTTGTCCATAAAATGGAGGTCCGTATAAGCGCAGAACTTTTAGTCTTTAAATTTTTACTTTTTGTGATTCCGGTTATTTTAGTCACATGATGTTACATTCTGGAGTGAAATGGAGCACAAGCAACACCTTGTGTATATACACAACCAGGAAATAATGAACCAATGGCAAGACTTGGGCTGGACAAACAGGAAGCACATGGTAAGAAAGATAAACAAACAGGAAACACATAAAAATTTAGAAACACAACAGTTCTAGGCTGCCCTCTGGTGGTTTCAGGCGGAAAACATTTTCCGTAACCGTTATACGCTGCACGTGCGGGTTAATGTTTTACTGGGTCTCGTTTCCTGTTTGATAGCTAAAGTGGGATAAGTCGTAAAAACTCTCACTTTGTATTTGATTGTTACATAAAATCAAGAAAAAATGCAAACGGACAAAACGCGTCAAGAATTCTTTTTCTACTTAGCCTCTGTCAGCGCTGCTAAAGTTGTTAGCACTCGACCACTTCGATCCTTCTGCTCGAAAAGCGTACGTGTTTCTTTATCCTTTTGTCTAGAAGTTAATGTCACAGGCGGCCCTGGCATGGCAGAGGACTAGTCAGAATAGAGATATAAAGCTTAAAGATGGAGACAGAGAGGCTGAGTGAAAGATAAAAGATGTCCCTTTGATACAAGCATCAAAAGAGAAAAGTTTCGACTTTGAGCGGCGCCGAGCGAAGCTTTACTCGCATTTTTTTATTACGAGCTTCAACCACAAATTTCCTGGAAATATTCCAATCTTCATCTTTCTTTTTATTATTTTCATGACCTGTTCTTTTTTTCTATTATGATTCTATTCATTTATCATCTTCAAGGGATTCGGGCAGAAGCTCGTCTCGTCGCTGACGTCTTTTATTAGCTAAACACGCAGCTAGACGTTCGCATACATCTCCATCCATTAAAGTCGACGTCTAAGGCAAAGACTAATTAATAATTTCTCTGTTAAACAAAGACATCGTTTCGGATTTTAATACAGTCCCTGTAGACTTATCAAACTTTATGATATGACAAAGGAAGTGTATATAAGGGGGTTTGGAAGGTGACTCGTTAATTATCTTTTATTTAAACAATGGAACTCATCACAGTAGGAGGAGGTTAAATAATAAGAAAGGAATTAATGGATTTTATGGTTTTATGTTAGAATTAATAAGAGAATTATGTTTAATGATCGTAAGGAAATAGAAATTATGTTATTTAATCAATTCTCTGAAATAAACGTGTGATTATAGTGAAGACATTGATGTTTATTTATTCATTAAATAAAACATAAAAACTATGTAGAGGAAAAGTGAATAAAATGAGTGATCACATTATCACACTATCAGGGTAGATAAAAAACGTGACTTAAAATATAAATGTTTTTATAACTGAGATGGGGGAAAAAAAAACAATCAGAGGCGTCACAATCACATGAGGCCCCGAGTTTCGAAGGGGCTCAAGACAGCTGACTAATTAAACAACCACTAACATCATTATTATTATAACATGGTGGTGGTGGTGGTGGTAGCATCGATATAAAATAGCTTTTCGGTCCACACAAGCTACATTTTCACAGAGTCCGACACGTTTTTTGTTTTATATGCGGAACGTACACAGTTTAAATCCGAGTTTCCACACGAATTTAGTTTCTGCTTTCCGTCTCACGCTTTAAACACCCAAACACACACACACACACACACACACACACACACACTGAGCCGAGTCTCTGCTACTGCTTACTCTCGTTTTGCATGACTAGAATCACAGAATGTTTCTAAAATATAATGACAAAATCTGTGTCTGCACCAGACTTTAAATTTGGTTTGATATTAAACTGAAAATTTAAAGAATAGCTTAGCTGTACTTAGCGTAGCCTGCGGGGTTAAGGGGTGGGTTTACGCTTCAGTGTAGTGACTGAAGCTAAGACAATTTTAAAGTTAACACAATTTTCAACTAGCTTGTTCAACACTGCAAACTAAATATTTCTGTTAAAAAGGTTTTGTGCCTATCTGGCAACCCTGGTTATATTATACTGTGGACTATAATGTGGACTATAATGTGGACATTTCTATTTTTCCCTGAACGACTGCATGATATTGTTCAAAAAAATTGACACAGCACTTAAAAATTGTGCAGAAGAGCTAGAACAGCAAAAAAACACCCCATCAGCTTCAGTTCTTCTTCTAAAAGAGCTTTTTTACATTTCTAAAAACACACAAGCAAAAACATTGACTCGCTTTTAATGGAGGATGAAACCTGGCAACCCTGATTACACTGCCTATGTCTATGCGGATATAAAATACATCAAATAAAAATTTAATCAGTTAAATCAGCACATGAAATGATTCGAAATTTTTTTATATCTCAGACATTATTTTTATAGCAGTTTATTTATTAATTGTTTTACTAATTTTTAATTTGTGGGCAAAAAAACAAGAAAAACGCAGTAAAATTTAGCTACAAATTTGGTTTTGACTGTAACTCTGGATTTAAAGTGACTTCATTTCAGCTGTATTAAAGAAGAAAAATCCATATAATCAGATTTTTATAATTAACATGTGATCCTTAAATTGGGCCCTGATTGGATGCTCCTAATGAAATTCTAATCTGTGTAACATTTAATCAGTAAATTCACTTTAATAAAATGTCGTTTCATTTCACGCCATTTTAGTGAACGGATCCTGACAAATCCACTGGACTTCTCTAGCGAAAGCAAAGCAGTGCGGCGGTGCTTTAATATTCCGATTGCTCTCTAAGCTCTTTATCAAAAAGATTAGCTTCCGGCTTTATGCTAACTAGCCATGCTATCACTCGGCGGTGTTTATCTGGACACCGTTTTTTTTAGTATCTCTACTCTCATTCATATAACGTGAAACCTGACTATTCCATACTCATGAAAAAGTGCTTGCACATTTCTATTTTTTTGCTAAAGCTAACAGTAACGACTGATCGTTATTGCTAATGCACTGACAGTCGCGTACTGGATATTCCAAACTAAATCATTTAAACATACTTGAACACTTAAACATGATTAATAGTGTTGTAGAGCCTATAATTACATTCCACTCCTGCTAACTCGCGGCTAACAAACATGGCCGCCCTGGACTCCCACTCCTAGTAAATGCCAGCACTCATTGACTGCACCTGAAATGGTATATATATATATATATATATATATATATATATATATATATATATATATATTCCTACTATATAGTATGTGAATAGGAGGTGAGGCATGTAGTACGTCTAAATTATCAGTATGCGAAGAAAAAAAATAGGCAATAATTTACCCGGATGACATAATACTTCCACTCGGATTATGAGGGACACATAAAATGTCACACATTGTCTTATTTGATTTTTTACCTTCATTTGCTTTCTTTCTTTTTTTCTTACTCTCTCTCTCTCTCCTTCTCTCTCTCTCTCTCTCTCTATTTTTCTCTCTCTCTCTGTCTCTATTTGTTTCAGGTCAGTTAAGTAAAGATAAATGAATCACAGTAGACGCCGTAGACATTATACTACTTGTAATAATACTACCCGTAATTTTGAATAGGAGGCGGTGATGCAGGGGTCACCTTGTTGGACTGCTAACCGGGACATTGTGAGTTCGATTCCCAGAGCTAAACACTAAGTTACCACTTCTGGGCCCCTGAGCAAGGCCCCTAACCACTAATTGCTCAGTTGTAAAAATAATAATATAAATAATAAAATAAACGTAAGTCGCTCAGGACAAGGACGTCTACCAAATACTTTCATGTGGAGACTTCTAAATACACCTGTTTTCCAGGTAGCCATTAAGTCACTGCAGAATCGATTTTTCGGAAAGTGGTAGCTAATTGGTTAAGACGTTGGATTGCTGATCGGATAATCATACATTTAATTTCAAGCACCACCAATATGCCACTGGTGGGCCCCTGAGCAAGTCCCTTAAATTTCAACTGCTTAATGAGATAAATGGATGTCGGATAAATACCAAAAATGGAAATAATCTAATACCTTTGAATTCTGTTCCTATTTTGTTTTGTTGTAAACTTCCACCAATTTGACCTTCGTCTCTGTTTTGTAACTAATTTTATTTTATTATTTTATTAATTCCCAGAGGCTGTGATAAGCTTTTCTGTCAGAAATAAATGTTATGTTAATGTTATATGTTAATTAATTCAAAGTTCATCATATATATTTTATTTTTCGTATAACTGACAGATTGGGATTTTTGAACAGCACAGCGTCCTCGTCCCGCTGATGTTCTTCCACAGCTGTCTAAAAGCGTGCGAGAGAGAGAGAAAGAGAGAGAACAGATGAAGGGATTAATCCGTGCTGATCGGCGCTGAAACGGAAATCAGACTTAAGTGCGAGGTGTTATAGTGTTACGGTTTCGGAATAGTTATAGAAGAAGCAGATGTTTTCGTCTGCAGGATGATGAAAGCTGTCACTCTGCAGCTGTTCTCAGTACTTCCTGTTTCAGAGCACAGATAGACAAAAGCAGAAACTTTAACTTTACTTTCTGTAAAAAAAACAAAAAAAAACAGGAAATCACATACTTATATTTAAATAAGTTTGTACTTTCCGACTGTTAATAAAGTCTGTAATGTATAGTACGGTTACGGGTCGTAGGAATAAAATTCGGAAGTACTACATCCGCCATGTTGATATTGTCACATGACATACGACGTCACAGCAGCGTGAATTTTTAAAGTTGGATAATGTTAAATTTGAATGATGTTAAACGAGTGAAAAGGAAAAGTGGCGCATCTGTGCTTTCGCTACTTCCACATACGATGCATCGTCTCCCGCGCGGTTACATTCGTTAAAATCCGGGAACCTCCGCATGATGTAACTTACATACTAAAGTTCCGGACATAACACACCCTGTCTGTCTCTGTCTGTCTGTCTCAATATCTTTCGTTCTCTCTACTTTTTACTCTCCGCCTCTTTTTTCTTAACCTTTTTCTTCACTTTGTTTCGCTTCCTTCTCCCTTCAATTAGCACTTTTTTTTCTTCCTTCCCCTTTCCTCTTTTTTCTTTCTAATTTTTCTTTTACTCCCTCCTCTCTTCCTTATACTTTTAATCTGTCTCTCTTTCTCTCTCTCCTTCACACACACTTTTTCTCTTGAAAACATTGTGTTATTTGATTTTTTTCCCCCATTACCTTCATTTGCTTTCTTTCGTTTTTTTCTTACTCTCTCTCTCTGTCTCTCTTTCTTTCTCTCTCTTTCTCTGTCTCTTGTTTCAGGTCAGTTAAGTAAAGATGAATGAATCACAGCAGACGCCGTTGCAGGACTCATGAGAGCCGTTTTACCGCGTCAGCCTCGTCCTCTTGAAGCTGCTGTACAGATTCGCAGGCACTAAAACATGATTTGTTCACTCCAACATGCACTCAATTGTGAGTGTGTTTATTGTAGCTTTACTCCACCACCACCTGACCACCAACACCCCCACCTGACCACCACCACACTCCCCAACAGACAAAATGCTTCATAAATAATGATTATTATTACTAGTAGTCTAGTTTATTATATTTATAATGATTCAGATAATTATAGTTGTATAGCAGATAGATAGAATGTATTTATTTATTTGTTTATTTATTATATTTACTTATTTGCTTATTTTATATTTACTTATTTTTTTATATACGACATTCATTCATTTATCTTCTATACCCACCTATTCCCTAAATAATGCTTAGAAAATGAATCAACTAACATTATTTATAAAAGTTTAACCACACACACATCTGCGACTTTATCCATTTCTTTGACTCTCTGTCTCTCTCTCTCTCCCTTTCTCTCTCTCACTGTCTCTCGCTCTCTGTTTGCCACTTTAATTGTGACATTGCAAAGTCCCTCAGCAACGTTTGATTAAGTGACAACACCGTAATCACTTCCTGATTAGTCTCATCTTTCCGCTTCTTCTTTTTTTTTTCTTGCCATTTCACAGCTTCTGTCACAGCTCATTAAAGGCGGCGCCATGTTAACACGCTGACTCAAAATGGCCGCCATTCTTAATCATTAGAATTAAATCTATCACCGCTTATAAATCTCTGGTGTTTGTTTAACGTGGGACGCCATCCAAAGTGCAAATCCCAGCAGACCTGTTAAAAAAGAAACAAAAGATTTGATTCATTTAATTCATTTTGATATTTTATTATGTTTGTCCTTTTTGCAACATTTATCATTTTTTAAGTTTATTTATTTTATTTTAATGATTGATACGCTATGTATTGTCTACAGTTGATTCAGTTATATAATCCACTTCTTTTTTTACATAATTTATTTTTCTGTCTTTTATTCAAATAAATCCCTTATATGATTCACTTATTTTTGAATGATTCACTTTTCATATTGTATGTTTTGTCTATAGTTGATTTAGTTATATGATTCACTTATTTTGACATAATTCATATTTCATATTTTGTTCATGTATTTATATTCAGATAAATCACTTATACCATTCACTTATTTTTAAAGAATTCACTTTTTTTATGCTGTATGTGTTGTATAAAGTTGATCCAGTTATATGATTCATTTTTCATAACGAATGTGTCGTCATCAGTTGATTCAGTTATATGACTCACTTATTTTTACATGGATCACTTTTCTATGAATTTTTTTCAGTTAAATCTGTTATATGATTCAAACGACAACAACAACAACAATAAGAAAGGAATCCTCTGCTCATATCCTGACCTCCGCTAAAATCGAACCCTATCCTCCTCTCCTTGTTTTTCCCTCGTCTGTCTCGTGAACTCAGCAGCAAGTTGTTCTGCCACTGACCCGAGTGTGTAGTGCTAAAAAGCTCCACTGGGCTTCATGATGGAGCACAAACATTACGCTCTACCGGTGTGTGTGTGTGTGTGTGTGAGAGAGAAAGAGAGAGAGAGAGAGAGAGAGAGAGAGAGAGAGACAGCTGCTTTGCTCCAGGACCCAAGGGGGGAAATCGATAGAGGTAAAGTGGGAAAATGAGAAAACCCAGGAAACAAACAGACAGCAGTCCTGCGTCTCTCTCTCATTAGAGGAAATACAGCTGTGTCATTGGA